>JANHAO010004459.1:0-24171 GCA_026873985.1 Saraca asoca | reverse complement strand
AGATCTTTGGATTCTTCTAATGAAGATATCTTAGATTCATATTTTTCAGGTACAGTAACAAGAATTTTTTGCACAATTCTTTCATCAGAAAAATCCTTGCCAAGAAGACGTACCTTATTAACAATACTTAGCAATCTATCAACATAGCCTTTAATGGTTTTTGTCTCCTTCTTGCTCTGCATCTCGAATTCCCTGATCAAGTTAAGCACTTGCATGCCTTTGGTTCTCTCACTGCCTTGATATTCAGATTTGAGATAATCTCAAATTTCCTTAGTAGACTGCAGATTCATAATTCATGTGAATATCACACTTGACACAACTGAGAAGAGGCAAGCTTTGGCCTTGGACTTCTTTGTCTTCCTCTCCTTGTGATTCTTCAACTAAGCCATTGTAAGGTTTTCAGGCAATGAAAACACTTCATAGTCTTGCTCTACAGCCTCCCAAAGATCCAGAGCTTCAAGATGAATGGTTATCCTAATGGCCCATGCTTCATAGTTATCACCATCAAAAACTAGTGGTGCAACTGTTGTAGATGATGTATCAAATTCCATTATGAGTTCTCTCAACTCACAGGTCCCTCAAGAAAGATTGCTCTAATACCAATTTGTTGATAATAGAGCAGAAAATAATTTAAGAAGAAGAGAGGAGTAGAAATATCGTACGAAGGATCACTGCCTGCTTTCATTCATTGGCTCTTTAAATAGAGATAGAGTCCAATAGAAAATCAAGTAAATTCCTTATTTTTAGGCATGATTAGTAAAATCTAATAACACAATTAGATAAGTCCTACAGACTAGGTCATAGAAAATAGAAATATTCAAATACTGACAAAAATAAAATAAAATCAGGTTCTGTAGATATTTTAAGCACATTCTTCAACAGAAAAAGATTATTTTTCTTAATTTTTGTGGCCTTAAAAAGGTGTAAATAAATAGTTTTGTTATCCAAAGATGTAGCTATCATCATTGCCCATGAAAAATCATCTAATTTTGTCAGAGGGAAATTCCATGTGTCACAAAGCAACTTAGGGTTCACAGGTTAAATGGATGGTTAAGCGTTGACCCCACAAGTTAGTTGAGCATCTAAGTCGACGTCACGGAGGCATAGTTTAGTTTGGTCATATTTTTACTCAAAGTTAAGCAATCGAACCAACTAGGGGGCTTTGTCAACCACTTTTTACAAAAATGGCCCAAGCAAGTCAACCATACACTTAGAGTCGAAACACATTAGACAAAAGACAATAACCAAGCAATTAGATGATGAGGCAGAGGTAAACACATGTTGGAAACATGGGAGGTAGTTATTTGACAATTATCTCACCACTTCTTAATTATTTTATTTTGCAATTTTCTTTCTTTTTAATTTTTATTCTTTTGGAGCATGTGTCTGTTATTCTAGGAACCAATTTTCAGGAGCAATTATTGAAAGAAATTGGATATGGTTTTTATAAATAGGGCATTAGCGGACTGAAAAAAATATCATCATCTTTTTGCAATTCAAATACAAACAATTTATTCAAACATGCTTTGCTACCCAACTTAGTACTCTGTTGACTCATATAGCTTTTTAAGAATCTTTCATCACTCTCATACTCATAATTTTATAAGCCATTCTACGCCCTTCTTATGTAATTCACAACAATTTAGAGTTATTTTTTTTATGTGTGCAATTGTATTTCTTCACACAAATTCTATAAATGATCAGAATTCTACTTGTTTTCAGTGGAAAATCCATCTTGAATTCAAAACTTTTTAACCTACGAAATTTGACTCAACACAAAAGAGTTGAAAGAAATTTAAAAACTAATTGCAAAATATGAAAATGTTGTACGCCACCTTAAAATCCTTGAATCTAAGAACATGAAACTTGCAATTTTGAAGCTGATACACAAATTGCAAGGATCAACGAACAAAGCTAAATTTGAAGTTCTTGGAACAGAAGACACCATCTGATTGAAAATTCTTCTTGAATGCAATACAGTTCTATTGGCAGATGTAGAGAATTGTTCAAGAGTATGGAAGAGAAAGGAACAAAGACCAAAAGAAAGAGGACAAATTTTATAATTTAACAATAGTTGATTGAATATTAGAACGACTAAATACATTATAAATCAGTGCATAATTCATCTGCTATAGCTAGCAGTTTGAAGCTTTCATGTGCAATATTTGTTTCCCTTGGTACAGAACAAGTTTTGTCTGGATAGAAAACCGTATATTCGAAGTATTAAAGAATTTGTAGTTATGATTCCTTCACAGTAATCCCCACAAGAGCACTTCCCATCTTTGAAATGATGAAATCTTTTGTTATCTTTGGTAATCAATTCTCTTTCTGCAATCCTGGACATAATCTTGATGGCATTGTGACAGTCAGCACAAACACGAAGGTTCTTTATGATTCTAAGAGGTGTTTGTGGTGAAGTACTAATAAGACCATAGGCAATTGCTAGACACTCGCTGTTGTAAAACAAGGCCTGCTTCTTGGCTTCCTGATCAATGTCATGACGAACATATCTCGTATAAGGAACATAATCTGCTTCTTTCATCCCACTCAAGGATTTTAACTTCTCATCATTCTTGTAAAGAGTGGGATTCTTATACTCTAATTCTGTTCTTGCCATCAAGCTTGCTAATTGCAGTTCGAGGGATCTAATTGGCATTAGCTTTGGAAAGGTCAAGACTAACCAACAACGGTTCAGCATAGTCTTCAAGATCAATATCTCCATGAATTTGAGCATAATTCCTTTAAGTCTCCCAAAAGGTCCCTGGGGGCTCAAATGACAACTGCTCAATAAATTCCTCAGCTTCCTTAAGATAACCAGATTGTCCAAGAACATCTAGAAGCCCCATGTATTGCTCCATACCAGGTTCAATTCCATATTTATTTTTCATGGACTCAAAATGTATGAAACCATCCTCCACAGCTTCCGCACTAGCACAAGCAGATAACACAGCTAGAAAAGTCTCTGAAGTTCGTTCCAAACCCAGCTCTTCCATCTGATCAAACAATTGTAAACCGTCATCTCCCACAGTATTATTTGCATAGCCACGTATCATCAGGTGAAATGAATCCATATATCCGTTAGAACATGTGATCAAACACCCTATTTGCGTCAATCATACTTCTACACTTCTCATACATCTCAAGTACCTCATTATTCAACTTAAAATCACTCCTACAAGTAGACCGTAAAAAGTAATCACGCACCTTTTTGGCATCCTCAAGAGATTTCGAATTCCCACATAAATCAATCAGGGATACGAAACAATTAACATCTGCTTTGACCCCTTTGTCCATCACTTCAGTGGCTTCTTTAACCTTCCCCTCTTGGCACAATTGCCTCAAATCAATGATGAAAGGAGTTGGAGCAACAGAAGTTTGGCTTAAGGGCAAAAAGTGACCAAACCTAAGAAAGTAAGACAGCAAATACATACAAGATGTCAAAGCCCAGTAGACGACCGCCGCGTCACACATACCGACAGAGATGTATGGAGAAACATAAGGTGCTGGAGCAGGACCATAAACTCTAACCGCCGCCTTGGCTATTAGCTACCTCCACAAGCATCTCAGATCCATTTTTTGTCGGTGCAGAATACATTCTGCTTAGAAGCAGCAAAGATGACCTATAATGCTATCTTAGTATGTAAAAATAAGTTGCAGCAGCGCATCTGAGGGCATTACACAGTAATACCACTTTAGTCAACCTTAATTATTTAAAATCAGTAACTGCAAAAAAGGTCCTAAGTGATAACTACACCAATAAATTTCAAATTACATCAAAAGTTTCCTTCAAGGACAGTCACAGCAAAATTATAGAAAGAGAAGATAAAGATATTCAACAATCAAAGCTGATGATAAAATATTAAATTGATATTGATTTTATAGACAACAGCAAATGAGATATATGATATAGGTGTTGAGTTTACTGATAAGTTTGGAGGGAAGGTGTTCTATTGGAACTCAAATTATGAAGAGTTAAAAAACAAAACGACTCCACTGGGGATCGAACCCAGAATCTCTGGTTCCGTAGACCAGCGCCTTATCCATTGGGCCATGGAGTCCCGAATGCTGACTTGTTTTATTAAATAAATTTATTTTAGTAAAAAAAGTAGGAGGAGGGAAACAAAGGGAATTTCACAAAAGATGAGGGGGGATTTCCAATTTTCCTTGAATTATGGGAGATGTAGTAATTTCCCCTCTCTCTCTTTAGCGCCAAAAATGAAAGGTTTAAATCCCGCGCCTCCCCTTTTGGCGTCTGAGGAATCGAAGACAACTACAATGGAAGAAGAGGATGAAGTTGTGTCCTGTTCTTTGGATTCCAGTGATTCCGGTGACGAATACAGTGGCGACCGCGAAGAGGACCTCGGTGATGATGAACAATCGGAGGCGGAATCTTCTTGTTCCCCTGACGACGAACGGAAATCGCAAAATGTCGATGCTCTTGTGAGGTGCTTAATTACTGGTTTACGTTTTAAGTTGCAGTAAACGATTTCTTTCATTTCGAATATCTTGGATTTCTGATGATTTTGTTACTGAAATCATTATGGTAATGTTAGAAAGTGGAGAGACTGAAAGGACATTAAAGGTTTTCAGTTATGGTGTTTTTTTATTGGAAAAGTAGGTGTACCATAATTTAGGTATTGGATTTAAGTATTAGATGTTTGGGGATTCCTAGTTTTAAGTGATAGAAGAAATCTGCTATTGACGATCATCTAATCGAAATTTTTAATGAGGGGTTGTTATTTGTATTACATGATTTCATTCATGTTTTTGACATTCGTGGCCTCGTCTACCAGAGGCAACTTGGTCGTGAAGAGACAGTCGTTGCTTCCACGAGTGCTTTCAGTATCGGAAGGAGCAGCAGTATGTAGAAAACCCTTTAAACCGCCCTGCTCCAGAGGTTACACTGATCGAAATGAAGAGCTTACTCGCCGCCTTTGTGCTAGAAAAAAGTTTGTCCCGTGGGGCTCTTCAAGACCAGTATTGGTTGCAATTACCAACAAGTTGAATGCACCGATTAGCGTAAACAAAGATATAGCTGAGGAGGTTGTGTCTTTGCCACCTGGGGTTGATCCTCTAGTATTGTGGCAGCCTGAAGACTACGAGGATGGGGCTCGCAATTTGACAATAATAGCAGTGGATCCATTGCTTGTCCAATTCCTTCGCCCACATCAGAGGTGTTACTTGTAATCTCAACCTTGCATGTTGGCATTTATGAATCTTCATGACAAGTAAACTACATTCCCCTTGTGTGCAACTAGTACCAAATTAAGTTTGTGCACTCTGGCTGTAATTTAAGTTTGCAAGGACCACACATGTCAGGATATGTTCACAGAGGCATCTATGGGACATGTCTTGATTATTCTCTATTTTCTCTGGATGTTGTGGGTAACCGGTGAAATGAACATTTTTTTTTATCTCACTCTTCTGTTGCAGAGAAGGGGTTCAGTTTATGTTTGAATGTGTAACAGGGCTATGTAGTACAGCAAATATACACGGATGCATTCTGGCAGATGATATGGGGTAATTCGTTCCTTCATTCTTTTATCTTATGCCATTGTGACTCTGGTTTTTCTTTCTTCTCTGCTTCTTTCATCATAGGGCTGCTTTTAATGCCTCCTTTTGCACAGTTTAGGGAAGACATTGCAGTCAATCACGCTACTGTATACTCTTCTTTGTCAAGGGTTTGATGGGAAGCCAATTGTTAAAAAGGCCATCATTGTGACACCTACCAGCCTTGTGAGCAACTGGGAAGCTGAAATCAAGAAGTGGGTTGGAGAAAGAGTTCAGCTTATTGCTCTATGTGAAACTACTCGAGATGATGTGATCTCAGGGATTGACAATTTTACAAGTCCCCGCAGCTCTCTACAGGCAAAATCTTTTGTAACAAGTTTCCCTCGCTTTAGAGGCTCGAAGATTTGAACCATATAATTAACAAGTATTTCCCATATCCACAGGTGCTGATTGTTTCATATGAGACATTCCGGATGCATTCATCAAAATTTAGTCATAGTGAATCTTGTGACCTTCTCATATGCGACGAGGCCCACAGGCTGAAGAATGATCAGACATTAACAAATAGGGTACCCTGGCATATGTTTTTTCCCCCTTATTCCTTATAGGCTTGTTGCTGACTAAGGTAGATGGCTGCATCTTGTTTCTGAACAAGTTTTGAGTTGTCTAACAAATACTTTCCTGGATTAGGCATTGGCTGCACTCTCATGCAAGCGAAGAGTTTTGTTATCAGGAACCCCATTGCAGGTGAGGATCTGACATGATAATCTGTATGCCTTGGAATCCTAAATTCTTAGTTCTTTTAAAAGTGCGGACATCACCACCTGCAGAATGATCTCGAAGAATTCTTTGCGATGGTTAACTTTACTAACCCTGGAATATTGGGTGATATTATACACTTTCGACGTTATTATGAGGTTAGTTGACCACCATACATTTTATTTTCAAATAAACCATACCAAAAGCTTAAATTTTTTGTTAGAATGTAAACGATTAAAAAGAAGGTTTGGTTCAGTTGTTAAACTCCTATGATATGATAATAAAACAAACCTATGTTCCAGACATCTTTTAGTAAAATGTGACAGATGTATGGTTCTTCCTTTAGTTCCTTCTCTTGTGCTTTTGATTTTGACTACAAACTACTTGGATAATGAAGGGACCAATTATTTGTGGAAGAGAACCAACTGCCACTGCAGAAGAGAAGAAGCTAGGTGCTGAACGCTCTGCAGAATTAAGTGCAAAAGTTAACCAGGTAGTATTTCTTGTTGGCATCCAAATGTGTATTAGAGTTTCATTGTGTACTTGTAGGGAATGTCGTCATCTGTAGTCTCTCAAATTGTAATCCTTCTTGATAACTAATGGTAGTATTTAAAAAATAATGGCTGAATGGTGGCGATGTGCAGTCATCATCCTTGTCTTCTGATAGGAAGATACACTTTTTTCCTGTAAATGTTGACGGCTTATAAATTTTTGCAGTTTATATTAAGAAGGACTAATGCATTGTTATCGAATCACTTGCCACCCAAGGTATTGTACCTTTCTTTATAGGCATGCACGTTTTAATATTATTCCCCAACTCTGTCTTAGTGTTCATTTGATATTTTCTATTTCCATACGTTCACATATATCAATTCTATAACTCTGATCGATTCGTTGCTATAACATTGTAAGTGAAATGTGTTTGTTGGATTCTAGTAGTAGACTTGGTAAAGTTGCTTTTACATGCTAAGGAATCTTTAGGATTTATATTATGATAAGGTAGATTTTAGTTTTGTTGATCACTAAATGATGTAATGCTATCCTTTTTATATTGACTGAGGAAGAGATTGACCCTGAAATATATGATAACAAACTATGCCCATGTCATTGGTGATTAGTTGTTGCTCTTAATGTTATGGACTAAATAATCTATGAGTTTTTTCTTTCTTGTTACAGATAATTGAAGTTGTTTGCTGCAAGTTGACTCCTTTACAGTCAGACCTATATAAACACTTCATACAATCCAAAAATGTGAGTTCCCATTCTCATTGAGAAAGCATATATTTTTCATAAGGTGCTTTGACTGTTGGATTTTGTTACAATTAAGATTATCCAACCAGAATTGATTCAAAAACTGCATCTTTAACACAGGTTAAACGAGCAATTGTTGAAGAAGTGAAGCAGTCGAAGATTTTGGCGTACATAACAGCTCTCAAAAAGTTGTGCAATCATCCAAAGGCATGGCATTTGGTGTTTCTTGGGGGAGGGCATTGTAGTGTTCTGCTTATCTGTATCTTGTGATTCAATAGATGAAACCTGGAAAAATTTACTTAACATATTTGGTTGTAACTGCTATATAAAACTGCGGAAGAAGTTCATCTCGATGATATGAAATATATACTATTGCATATTAACTGTTCCCATATGCCCCCACATGATTTTCTTGAAGTACTACATACTTTAATTCTCACAGAAGTTATTGTGTATTGTAGCTTATCTATGATACTATACGAAATGGAAGTCCAGGAACTTCAGGTTTTGAGGACTGCATTCGGTTCTTTCCCCCCGAAATGTTATCTGGAAGGTAAATTTTTTTTGCTTATATTTTACTTCTACCTTTGGTGATGAAATTTAATCATTGTCCGGGGGTGTTGTCCTCAGGTCTAGTTCATGGACAGGAGGTGATGGCGCTTGGGTTGAGCTCTCTGGGAAAATGCATGTCTTAGCGAGATTACTTGCCCAATTACGTCACAAGACAAATGACCGCATTGTCCTTGTCTCAAACTACACTCAGGTATATGGCCAACAAAAAAAGTGAGATTTCTGTACTTAAATAATGATTCTGGCTAGCCAATTTAACTCAGCAAAACGAAATAGGCTCCATACTTGCTGAAATGATTTATTTATATTTCTGCAATGTGCAACTTGTATCTAGTTCTCGAGGTCCACTTAGGCAGCATGTAATATTTTCTGGACACAATTTCAGGAAGTTCATATATAATTACTGTAAACAATCTTGCTTAGAGATAGAAATTGATTTTACTACATTGCATTTGCATAGAAGTTGATGCACCCCCATTGTAGGATATAGCATGCAAGTTTCTCCTCATTAGCAGACCAGCAATAATGCACGGTTTGCTCCCTTTATTTACGTCATCTTTGCCTGTGTGCCGTGTTGTCACAGGCCAGTAATTCTCTAACCAAAACCATGCAGCGTATGATGCCAACTCTTGGCCAACATGTCAGCTTTCTAATAAATTTGAATCATATTTGGATAGATATTCAGGACATTGAGGATTTTATCACCCATACAATCAAAATCTCATACACAACATGTCCCACAAGAAGCCTCTAGTGCATATAGAGAAGAGACTTTTTTAAAAATAAGGAGAGGGACAAATGGCAATCGTGTACTTTTCTACTCATATTGGATAAATGGTCAATGCTAAAAAGACACAAATACCCCCAAAATGAGAAAAATTCAAAAAAAAGAAAGAATCCATAAGTGCATTTGCTCCCAAACTTGCAACCCAAGGCCTTTCTTCATCCAAAATTTTTACGCTAAGTTTCATCCAAAATCGAGCATGTTTGCCTGTCAAATTGGTTCACAAGGCTGATTTGTAACATTCTCCTTCATTTCAAATGTCAATGCCCTCATTGACACCTCAATCTGATGCAACTTTCATAAAGGTTTCTCCTTTCGAGCTTTAGCTTCTCTAATCTTCATGTGAGTTTTCAGTCTGTTCCACTTGAACTACTTCCTCAACCATTCCTTGCTTGTCTCTGAGTTAATATCATTTGAAAGGTTTTGATGAATGACACCCTCAACCTAACATCACTTTCAAAATCGTCGTCAATCTGCTGCTCCTCAGCTCTTCCCTATACTTCCTCTCTATTTGGTCTCCTTGAACTTGCACCATTGCACATTTGCTTCCTCTACAATCTTTGGGTAGTTGCCTTTGCAACTTTGATGTCTTAGGTTTTACTGCCTTTGTAGACTTTGTGTTCTACCTTTATAAACTTAACTTTGTTGTCCTGACACAAAACTCAAGTGTCATTGTCTTTATAACTTTCTCGGCTCTATCGTCTCTGCAGCATTCGGGTTATTGCCTTTGCAACTTGTGCTTGCTTTACTACCTCTGTAGCTTACATGAACATTGTCCTTACATATCTCTTAATTTGAATCACTACTTTTGTAGCTTAAGTGTGTGTTACCTCCATAACTTGTGCACTTGGTGTTTTGGACATCTATTGACAGACAGACCCACATCCAATATCCCATACTACCGATGTGAGAGACATAACTCTCATATCTTGTTCATGTGCCAGTCTCATACCATGCTCACAAAATATAGCCTGGTTGCAAGTCTCATACCTTGCTTGTAAGTCTGCTCATGTTGGGTTCGATCAATCCACCATACTTCCACTACATAACTTTCACACTCGATCAGATTCTCTTGACCTTCTCTGAATTGATACCTTCGTGGTATCTCTTAATCATCACAATCTTTTTCAGAGTTCATGCTATCTAGCATCTTAGTCCTCATGACCCTTCCTAGGTTTGTATATTCAAATACTATCTCTTCGAAGTTGATAATGGCTCGTCTCTCATGACCCTTATAGCTCCTCACTAGTATCTTGCCCCTATAGCAACTTCTTTAATGATCATGGCCCTCTCTCTTGGCATTTCTCGAGTGCCATCCCTCTGAAGACTTTTGCTTCAAACACATCTTCATGATGGCTCCCTCACATCAATGATTTTAATAAAGGTTAAACATTGAGTATCCTCCACTCTAGCTCAAGTTTCACTTTGTCTGTGCATGAGCAATTGTGAATCTTATGGTCATTGCCGCAAAGATTGTCTTGCGACTATATAGTGCTAGTCCGTTACGCCTTGAGGTCATTGTCGCTATTCTATTATATGATTATGTAGTTCTAGTTTACTATGCAGATATTATTGTTGCTTGTCATGCAACTATGATGTGCTAGTCCTTTAGCATCTCGTTTCAAATCTTGTAGATTAGCATTGTAACTTGCTCATTACATCTATAGATAGTGCACAATGGATCCCTTCTAGATCAACTCTGTCCCTTTTGAGTTTATTCTTTTGAGTAAAATTCACGCCTCTTGACACGATTTTGAGCTTTTCAAATAAGATTCGTCCGCTCAACACATCACAAGAGATGTGTCATCTTGCAGGATGTGTCAACTGTTTATTATAGCCACTCTCTCTCTCGAGCTTCTCCTGAGGCTCTTTTCGTTAAATAAGCCATCAAATCTCTCACTCTCCTGAGTGATTTTGCATTCCCTTGAATGTTTACTATGAATAAGCGTATGATTAATATCCCATGCTATATAGTAAGTCCATCAACTTTTGCACATACTTGTACTTGATACATCGTTAACTTTTCCTCGAATGTAATATCTCGTACATTAGTCCTTGAATTGTTCCAACCTCTTGCACCCCTCTTGGTCAAGTCCCTAGTAGTATCTCTTCGTTATTTCAATGAGTGTCTGCTTCACTCACAAATTCTATATGCATCAACAAGCCAAATCTAACCTAATCATGGCCTACTTGATCTGCTCTCTCTAGCATAACTGATCTCTGATATCAACTATCATGGCTAGGTAACTCTTTTGTTGAAACCGTGTGGCGCATGATGCCAACATGTCAGCCTTCTATTAAATTCGAATCACACTTGGATAGATATTTAGGGCATTGAGGATTTTGTTGCTCATACAACTAAAATTCCATACACAACATGTCTACAAACTAACATGATCATGTAGTAGAAGCATTAGTGCATATCAAATCTCCAAGAATATATCCACAAGAAGCTTGTAGTACATATTGAGAAGGAACTTTTTTAAAAATAAGAAAAGGAATAATTTCATTTTATTAATATATGCCTCATTAAGTTTTGAGTATGTAAGAGGAGTATTTCTAAGCTCCACACTCTGATCCCTAGCTTAAGTCACAGTGCCCACCTAGTTACCGAACTCGCTCCTTCTTAAAATGCATTCTAAGCGAAAGTTTTAATGACAAGAGTAAATATATTTTTTTCAAGTTGACATAAGGACTTTTCTCCTAACTCCCAAGGGTTCTAATGTCATCTTATATGAATTCGAAGAAAAAAATACAAAGATCGCAACCATGTACTTTTTTATTCATATTGGACAAATGATCGATATTAAAAAAATACAAATACTCTTAAAATTAAAAAAAAAATTGAAAAAATAATCCACAAGTGTATTTACTATCAAATTTGCAGCACAAGGCCCCTCTTCATATTTTATTTTACGGTAAATCTCATCCAAAATTGAGCACATTTACTTACTGAATTAGTTCACAAGACCGATTTATGACATGTGTAAGTATATTTAGTGGATTACATGTTTTTCTTCTTATGTAATCTACCTGTATTTGGCAATTGATACTCTTAACCTCATTTGAAATGCCTTAGATAATGGTCCAGCTATTAATCTTCCTTTTTTTTTTTTTTCCTTCAATCTTGTTTCTTTTTGTTGTACTTTACTAAACCTTCTGCTGTATAACAGACTCTTGATCTTTTTGCTCAATTGTGTCGGGAACGAAGGTACCCACACTTGAGGCTTGATGGCGCCACTTCAATAAGTAAGAGACAGAAGCTAGTCAATCGCTTTAATGATCTATCTAAGGTATATCGCTTATCAGTTGATTTAGAGTTCTAAAGTATGAGTTTTTGCTTTGTCTTTCCCTTTTTTTTTTTTTTTTGAGCATCATATGGGAGTCTTCGTTGATAAATCCCGTACAAAATTGGCATATTGCAGGATGAATTCGTTTTTCTCTTAAGCAGCAAGGCTGGTGGTTGTGGTCTGAATTTGATTGGTGGAAATCGACTAGTATTGTTTGATCCTGATTGGAATCCAGCGAATGATAAACAAGTAATATTTTGGGTTTACAAGTATTGACAAATGGGATTTTTATATGGGTGCATTTTGTAATTCTCCCTAGATCTCACTTACGTTTTTTCTTGGCGATAAACAGGCTGCGGCAAGAGTGTGGCGGGATGGACAGAAGAAAAGAGTTTATATTTATAGATTTTTGAGTGCTGGAACAATTGAAGAAAAGGTTGACATTGTTGTGATAACTGAGTCATATATATGTGTGCGTGTGTGTGTGTGATTTTTATATCTATCTAATATCAGTGCCTTCAATGAACAATTTCTGTTTATATTTGCTGTAATTGCATGTAGGTCTACCAGCGTCAGATGTCAAAAGAAGGACTGCAAAAGGTCATTCAGCAGGAGCAGAAAGATAGCCTTGTGACACAGGTCGAGATTGTTCAGAGTTTATAGTACTTTTTTTTTTCTTTGGCTTACACTGCTAGTCATACTATTTATGATTTTCAGGGTAACTTTCTTTCCACAGAGGATCTCCGCGATTTGTTTACATTTCAAGAGAATGTCAAGTAATGCATTTCTCTTCTTTTATATATATTAGCATGCTGATTTTTGACACCCTGCATGGACAATGTTTTGCTGAATTTATAAAAGAGAACATGTCATTAGATATCATCATTTCGATAATAAGTTTTCGAGACATGTCCTCATTCTAAATTCTGTCGTGTGAAGTTGTGGCTATTCTTGTGCTATCTTGATGGGACTATAAATTTAGGTCCATGTGGTCATCAAATGATTAGAACAATATAGCATAATCATAAAAAAATAAAATTGTTCATGGTGCGCCTGTACCTGTGCTTGATATTGATAGTATACATAGGATGATAAGAATTGACTACTCACTGTGATCTTTACTACGTGTTTTGTACTCAGTTTAGTGTCTGCTTCATTTAATGCCTGCAGGTCAGAAATTCATGAGATGATGCGATGCTCTCGCTGCCAGACATACGGTGATGGGCCTGAGAGCACTGATGGGACATATGCAGTTCAGTCAACAATAATTAACTGTGACTCTGATGAAGAAACCTCTGATATAGGTGGATTTGCAGAAATTTCGGGTTGCTTACAGAATCTAAAGAGATCAGAAAAGCAGGTTAGTCTATCATATTTGTTGGATATAAGCTTTTGTCCAAGCTGCATCTTGGAAGTTGTGGCCCATTCTTTCCGGGCGTTTGGTCTCGGGTTTAACTCTTCGTCCCTTGAACAAGTCACCCTAGACAAACTTTATTGTATCTCGTTACCTTGCCACCTGATTCAAGGGGTTAAAAGAAAAACAACAAAATAAGTTGGTTTTTGGGGTATTTCATTTTCAGGTAGGGACTCCCCTGGAAGAAGATTTAGGTAGCTGGGGTCATCATTTCGTCCCATCGTCTGTACCGGATGCTATACTTCAGGGTTCAGCTGGTGATGAGGTGTGCTATACCTGTCTATCATACATTCATTCATGTTTGCCTATTAAAAGTAAATTCAATTATTAAATAA
The DNA here is from genome assembly GCA_026873985.1 of Saraca asoca. NCBI lineage: Eukaryota > Viridiplantae > Streptophyta > Magnoliopsida > Fabales > Fabaceae > Saraca > Saraca asoca. The sequence goes on along the minus strand of JANHAO010004459.1, from coordinate 10,257 downwards.
TAAATTAATAGCCGGTTTGTAATTTTTATCATGCTCAGTTGGTTTCTTCTGCCTTTCCTTTATACCTTATTAGTGGGTGAAAAAAATTGAAAGCTCATTGAGTTTGGGATACATTAAGTATGCAAAACATTTGACATGCCATGTACCACAGTCTATTTTGCCTTTCTTGTATGCCTTCTCATTATAGTGCGTGTAATATCCATGCAAACATCCAAACTTTGTCCTTTATTTATTTGCTGTACAGATAGAAGTATTATGTACACTTTTTTTTTTTTTTTTCAATTCACAATTCAGATTCATTTATTTATTTTCTACATAGATAAGAATATCATTTATACTTTCTTCATTCAAAAGTATTAGTACTTTAACTTCATTTATTTACTTTAGATTATATTATGTGTATAATAATGAATTGATGGAATTATAATTAGTATTTTGTATATAAGAAACCCGAGATAATGTGAGATGTAGCCTGTAAGCTTAATCCTGAGTTTGATACGCCTTAATCTTATCATGAAATCCAAGATTTCTGATCGAATTAGATTCTTGTATTTAGCAACTGGTTATATTCCTTAATCCAATATTCTATGCAGTTTAGGATTACCATGCCAGCATAAACTAATATTTATCATGTAACAATCAATTCTAGGATAAGATGACCGTCTCCAAATTCTTACAAAAATTACAAGTACTCACATTTCTCTAATATTCCAGGTGACATTTGTTTTCACAAACCAAGTAGATGGAAAGCTGGTACCGGTTGAGTCAACGGTCAGCCCAAAGCTGGAGCAAGAGGAACCCAGTAAGGAACTCGAGTCAAAGCAAAAACCTGTTCTTTTTCCACTACGTCAGAAACAGAAACCAGCACTGCACCATGCTTCCGGTGGTAACTCTATTTCATCACATTCCTCCCCCAAACCTTCATTAAGGGCGGGTTTGAATTCGGCCAGGATTAACAATACCATTTCAACACACGTTCCATTAAAGACCCAACACCCTCTTGTAAACCAATTACCGCAAAAAAGACAATGTCCTGCTCATCAAGATGACCATTTTGAGTAATAATTTCATTTTCAACCCATAATTTTCCCTCCAATCCTGGGAGAGAAGGGTAGGAACGCATAATTTATGAAGTGAGCATGATTCACGACATTCTTGAATAATTGGATCCTTTTTTATTATTCGTTCCTGCCTGGCTACAGAGTGGTTCTTATCCTCATGTGAGTCATTTCAAGGTAAAATTGTCCTGATTACCTAATTACTTGCCAAGTACTATTATGTTTCTTTGTGCCGAGGTTCATTTGTCATTCATAGTTTTTTCCTAAAGTCACTTGGTTGGCTAGGACTGCCGACCTACTCATCCTCGAGGAGGCTCTATAAAGACGTGAACATCTTAAAAAATGTTGGCAACTCGAATGTCTCGAGGAAATGGTACTAAATTATTATCTAATGGTGGCCATAATTATTAAGCCATGATCACCTGTGTTAGGGTTTCAGCGACTTTTCACGTCCAGCCATGACAAGAAACTGCAAGCCGCCATGTGGATGAAGTATAATATAAAGCCAAAAGTCTCCCTTCATATATCAATTTGAATATGTATCATCTCAATTTTTTTCATAAAAAAAATAAATAAGCAATTTCTTTTGTATTGATATTATAAATTTTAGTTAAAAAAAATGTTGATAACTGAATGTGTCTCTCAAATTAAAAAAATTAACAAGAAATTGTTGAAGATACAAATCTCTGAATTTTATTTAATATCAGTGTAACAGTTACCAATATAGCATGACTGAGGAAATGAGCAACATGTTGAAGAGGAAGAAAAATAAGGGGTACATTTTCTGAGAGGGGTGATGACACAACTCCATCGAAAATTTATGCCATTTTATCTAATCTTATTTCACTGTTGCCTTACTCAATTTTATACATATATTTATATATTTCAAGGTCGTAATCAAGCGTGGTATGAACTTAAGATGATTTGTTAGGCAGGATAGTATCAGATATAATTTTATATTAATGTCTTAACTTGCTGAATATTAAACCAGAAGCTATAACATAGCAGAACTAATCAATATAGAGAACACCACCTATGCACAGTATTAAACAAAATAAAACTTGTAGCATATTCCAAAGAGATTACCATGTTACATTTAGGGTAAGGTTCATAGCACCCAACAAATAATGTAAGGTGTTTCTTTTTCTTGATCTGACATAGTAAAGTGAGCCTCGAGCTTTGAGTGTCTTTAAAATATTATAATTATAATGAAAGTACAAGCATCACCAATTGGATTAAAACAGACAAGTTTTGTTAACTGAAGAGGAGACCAAAAGGGGGACAAACTCTTAGCCCTAACTTTTCTCCCCGCAACCTATGAGGACGTGAGTTTTAATTTGATACACTCTTGACAACAATCCTTGAAGTGAGATGTCCAAAACCAATTTGCCAAACCATAGGAACTCCAATCTGAGGATGAGGATAAGCATGTGAAACGCCACTTCTAAACAACGCGTGAAGCTCAATACTTCATCCAAAAGATTCTTTCACAACATGAATTATTTGTGGCAATGATAATTTATTTAAGAATAATATTATTTGTCTATGTGAATCATTCCCACAATTTTTTATATTATATAATTTAAATTAAATTGATTTTTTTATAAAATTAATTTAACTAAAACTCTATCCTATATATATAACATAAGAGAGGGTGGAAGGAAAAAAAACGCTATGTAGCAAATAATTTGCGCATCTAAGTGCTATATTTAAATTTGCAAGCTTCGTATATATATTTTTCCTCCTTGGTGCTTGTTGCTAGCTTTTACAATGGACAAAAGAAGAGAGGCATATATAGACTTGCTTACAGCTTATTTTGAATTGAAAACTTGAGCCCACATGCCTCTAAAGACTCTGAGCATCTAATTGCTTGTTCAACGTGGAAAACCAAATCCTAAAACAAAAACCATGTTAATCAACAGAAGTACTTTCTTTCTCAGCTTTATATTCATTTATTTATTATTCTTTCCTCTTTCTGTCTGATTTTTAAGCTTCGTGTTGGGAAAAAATGTGTTTGGTTTCTTTTTTTTTTTTCCTTTTTGTGGATTGAAGTGATACCCAATGCTATAAACTTGAGGACTAGTTATTTCTCAAGAAAATTCTACACCAGTTCTTTTCTTCCACAAAGTTATTACCTTACAGTATATCTATGTAATAAGTAGTTAAAGAACTTTGTTTTTGATATCTGAGCAGGATATAATTTGCATAGACTTAGTCTTAAATGATTTATGTGCCTAATTCACCTATTCTTACTGTCAGTGGCAAAACACAGACAAAATTAAAGTTAATAAATGGTTAAAAAATAAACTCTAGTTTGGAGCTAATGAAAACATGGCCGTCATTAGGTCACAATAGTCAAAATCATCGATAAAGCACGTCTTTACTCTTTTGTCAAGCATCCATATGAATAAGATAATGCATTCACATCGGAACTTTCATTTTTTTACATTTTGCTTAGATTCATCAATAATTATGTGTAAAACGATATATGTATTTAAATTAGTATACTCGTATATATACACATTCAAACATAATCTAAAAGTCGATTTAAATCAAATTCTATTCTATGTAAATAACTAATGACAATTTGTCATGAAATAAATAAATATAATATGAATCTAGTTATCTAGTTTATTGGGAAATAAAGTAAAGACCCACATTCTACCCGTAAATGACAAATCTAAGTAACATGTTATGTCTGCTTTGAACACACATAAGAGAATCCCCCACATTATATAAGGGCAAACAGCTGCATGTGAATACTAACCCTTCAAAGTGAGGGAACAAAAGGTAAAATAAGGGTTTTCCAGATGAATGTCCTTGCCATGCTCAAACATGTTTAACTATAAGCAACAAACTCTGTAGGGCAAGCAAACTTAAGCTTCAGCTATGGACCCAAGGATCTCCTTCTCCAGTGATTTTGTGGATGCCCAACAAGCCAACACGAAGCGTGAAAGCATATACAGAGAAGCGCCTGTCTCTTCAGATTTTGAATTCTCGGTCAAGAACTACTCTATGATATCGGCAGATGAAGTCTTTTACAAGGGTATGTTGGTGCCATTGAAGAGTGAATGCACCAAGAAGATGACTTTAAGAGATGAGCTGCTTGTGAATGATGATAGCTATGAAGATGTGTTGCCAAGAGTGCCGAAGAGTACTTCAAGCCGGTGGAAGGAGAAGTGGGGCTTCAGAAGAGGTGCTTCTAAGAAAGATAAGAGTAATAATGGGTTTCTGCAAAGAGTTGATGAAAAAAGGCCTACTTTTGAACAAGGAGACACAGCTGTTACCAAAGACAATCTGGTAAGATGACCATATATATCTTTAGTTTCTTCCTTCATCATCATCTACCTATTCTTTTCATTTTATGTTTGGTTACTTATGTGTGTTTGGGACTCAGGATAATTGAGGATAAGCGAAGGAAATAGAAAATAATCTTTTCGTTTTTAATACATTTTTTTTCAACTAGGTTTTACTTTTACTCTTTTTTTTTTTTTTTTGTTCTGTCTTCTCTCATCCAAATAGACCATTAATATCTATCAAGAGCATGGTTGAATTTACAGTGAGTCTTAAATCAGTTCACTTTTTTCACAGGAACTATATTAAGGGGGAGGGGTGAGTTGCAGGGAGGCAACTGCGTATGATATTGGAAGATATGTTGAATTGCAAAGAGGAGCATCTGTCATTTCAGGATTCTATCCTACTAATTAATATCATAGTTTAAGGTTGATTTCCTCTGATCATTTATATAACCTTTTGTAGGATTAAAAGAGATGGTATGTGTAGGATTTTAGTCTTTGTACAAATATTTGCAATTAAAGATTTTTCATAAGTCAATTGGTATTGATTTATGTAATATATTTAGTTTTAATTAATAACCAGTTATTTGTTCCAACAAATTCTCATATTTTTTATCCTAACAGATTCTTTGGCATTTACTAATTGGAAATTGAAATTTTATCTTGAAGTGATAGACCAAGGAACTAATTAGGACAGAGAGATAAGAGAGTTGATAACAATTTGCTTAAAAGCGTAACCCTAGCTAGCTTCATTTCAAGGAGTTTTTTTTCTTATTCTTCTGCATGAGAATCTACAAGAAACTTAAAAGATATTAGTTAATTCCCAAAACAACCTTAATGGAAGAATCAGCATCCGCCATGTCCTCATGATTTCAACATCAGAACTATTGTGCATCATCACAAGGTCATGTTTGTCATTAGTTATCATTTCATACGTTGGTTCTCCAGTCCTTCACTTTGAAACTCTTATTTTCACAAAGACTTTCTGTTTGAGTAGAAATGCTAATAAGAAGTCTCATGATATCAACAATGCAAATGTAACCTTAGTGGGAGAGCAGATGGGCTGCAATTGAAAAGGAAGAGTTGAAAATGAGAGTTCAGAAGTTAGGAATGAATTTAAGCTTGTTTAGTAAGACAAGGAAGTAGAAAACCACCATTAATAATTTATAATTAAAAAATAATAAGTATTCTCATTATTATGATTATCATTTAAGACGTAGGGATGAAAATTGAATTAGGTGAAAGTTTAACATTAAAAGTTTGCATAAAAGAATATGCCGTCCGACTTCCCATCTCTTCTGCCAAGCATGCCTTTATTCTTAGTAATTTCAACGTCATATTTAGATACAAGAATGGGAATGACACTATCAACTTTTCATATTCTCCGGATCTAATGCTACCCTAAAACATTGAGAATTCAATATACTAGAAACTAATTTTACAAAAGTTGGATATCTGAAAAAGTTGAGCGTATTTTTATTGTTAAATTTTCTTATTTCAAATTTTAATATAAATAAATCAAATAAAAACTAGAATCTCATAATTAAAAAAAAAAAAATCTAACAGTAAAAATAGAAGATGAACTGCTCATAAAATTACACCATTCCAAAAGCAAAATTTGGATACTAAATTCAATGCATAAAAGTTATTAGAGGATATCTAAAAGTTTTTAAATGATTAAACATGAATGTAGGACTACTACTATTTTTTTTTTTTCGATGACAATATGAGAATTTTGAACTTTATAGTTTTTAGCTCAATAATTTTTGAAAAAAAAAAATACTCTTTTTTTCTTGGCATATATGGTGTTGAATACTAAACATCCAAGACTGAGATAGAAAAATAGCAGTTGCTGTAAATTTTTCATGAAACAACATTATTAATCATTTTCCATTATGAAAATCATTTGAACTTACCCGCTTTCTACAAAGATACGCCGAATCTGCAAGTAGAAGGATGAGATGAGAAGAATTGCTGATTATATTTCAGATTCTCCTTTTAAGTTCAATTACAATTATGAGATTCAAATGTTTTAGAATCATATTAACCTGACATGAAAGATAAGAGTGATGCAATAAGTTTGATTCCAACTTATATATCATCCACTAATCAATGATGACATATAGCATATTCTAACATGGTCCAAGTTGAGATGTCGCTGCGTTCACTAAATAACCGAAAACCGCATGGTTCACATTACCAAAAGCTGTTAAAAAATTGTTACTGATTAATGGATAAGTAGATGTTTTAGTTATTTTAGTTTTAGTAAATTTATAATTTAATTCTTATAATTATATTTTATGTAATTATATCATAAAATTTAAAATTATTTATGATTAAATCCTTAACATCAACTAATATTAAATCCAACTAATAAAATCCTATATATTTATTAAATTATATATTAATATTTTATTTTTATTGACTTGCATATTATGCTTTCTTCACCAAAATTTATTTAATTATTATATAAAAAATATCACTATTTTCTTTATAATAAGAAAAATAAATTTATATGTTAATAAAAATTAAAAATGTTGAATTTCTTTCCTTTCAAATCATTGATAAAAAGTAATGAAGAAATTGAAGAAAAAATTCTCTAACTTGATGAGGACTTAATTATAAATTATTTTAAAATTTAAGATATAATTACATAAAATAAAATTATAAAAATTAAATTACAAATTTAATAAAACTACTAAAACTTCTACCAACCCTTAATTAAACTAAATGCAATATTTCAATGATCATTAAAATTTTAATGTTCAGCAAAGCAAACTTTTAGCATGTAAAATATCATCTTAATTCTGGACTAAGATTCTTTCATACATCATATATAATATTGGATCATGATTAAGTTTTTCCTAAAAAAAACCAGAAATAAGTATTAAGAGTTTATAACCCTTAGTTCTTGGTCCTAACATAAAATTCTCGGCTAGGTCAAGTAATGTTAGTACATTCATCTAGCTCACTTCCTCTCTCTAAGTATGTAGCTTGTATTTATATATATTAATGCCATCCACGTTGATGTTGAATTAATGTTTCAACGGTACTGTAATTTCCCTGTCCTATTTTCCATTTTGTTTCCATATCCTCAAAAAGCAACTAGACCCCACACTTCAAGGGGTATATATTCCCATATCCATTTTGGATGTAGATTTAGACTCATTATTCTACGATTATGCCAAATCACATTTACACCACTGCCATCCCCATCTCCTGTGAACTGCCAGAGGTACTGTAGAGAGTATCATGTATAGATAACATTACTCAATATTAATACCACCTAGAACAAATCCGAATTTATTTCATAGAAATTTCTACTAGCAAACACTAACCGGCAGTATTACTTTGTTGGAGTAATGGGATCATTATTGACAACAACTAAGGTTGAAATATAATCTGCCAAATCATCCAGCAGCCAGAGAGAAACTCCACATTATCAACAACTGAGTTACCAATCACTCAGAAGAATGAATCACTCTGCGCCATTTACAACGAATAAAGGCATTATACATTTTTCCAACAAGGGCAATACATGGATATCAAGATAATAAAAAGAATGACATATGTACATCTAACTACCCCAATGGGATGAGTATACCTACAGAGCCATTGGTTTGGGTCAAGTATTAAAAGCACCATCCAATATTTTTCAGTATATACAATTTACTGTGACACGAAAGAATCAGTACACTGGTTCCTGTACTGTACATCTGCAGCAATGAACATGTGCAAAGGTGAGAACTAAGAAGATCTGACACAAACAGTGCTTCGGTATAAAAAGGAGGCCAAACTCACATGATAAATTCAATTACCCTGTAGGTTAAAAGATCAACTCTAAATCTCCTCGTGTGGTCAGTGAAGCAAGGCTAGTGATCAGTCAGTCCTCACATACTACTGAAAATACAAAATAGAGATATTAACACCAAAATTGTAGTGCAATGAATTTGGTACAAAGTGTAAAATTTCACTATTGGCACCATTGCTCAGTCTTTTTCCCAGAGTTCTGTTGGACAATGTTTCTCCATGGATTCCTTTTTACGTTCAGGATCAAGGCTGCAAGAAGACATTGGTTATATCAACTTCCAGAAAATTGATCACTACACTGAATTTATACGAACATAAGAACCATTTAAACAAAGCCAACTTCAACACTGACCTATTTCTGAATCCAAGAAGGGCACAATGTGCAGCGCTTGCACAAGCAGAAGCCGGAGCTATAGCAGCTGCAGGGACTGCTCGAACAGCTGCAGCTAAAGCAGGTCCTGCACCTGAGCCTCGCTGGTATTTTTTCAAGGGGTTCTGAACTAAAACAGCAGCAGATTTTCCCAGGCCATCACTGAGGCTCTCATAAGCCTGCAAAATCAAAAAAACCAAATTGAGGGAACATTTAATGTTGATCATCCATGTTTTTATGCCTAATAAAGAAACATTGGAAATACAAATTAACAAGGAACACTCAATGATATTCAAACATCTGATTATGATGCATTACTGAAGTCCAACATTAAAGTTACATCTTTCTTGGTCCTTGTCATGCGATAATAACCATAGTGGAAACAAGAGAATATTAAGCATTAGTTTCAGCATCACTCTTGAGACTGCTGTTCTGAATTCCCCGAGACATCACCTCAATCAAATAAACGTAGCAATAACTTAAAGACAACCAGAGATTACACCTAAGAATACAGCTGAGATCAAAACTTTTGGGCTAATCTTAGGATTCACCTCTAAAAAAACAAATGCTAAGCAAGCACAGTCATCCAGAAACTTTACCCACAAAATTTGGATAAAATATCATACGATAACCTGCTCACCATGCATGCTGATAGCAAGACAGTCATTCAGCCAAAATACACATATAATACGTGAAAGGTATGACATGATTGACATAAATGAATAAACACTATAATGTTTTCAATATGCTCTAAACAGATTATTCAGCCACTAAATTTCATTTTTCCTTGAACCAACTTGTCCAAATATAGTCTTTCCAGGTTAAGACGTATAATCTGAAATCTGAATTTCCAATGACAATTTCAAAGTAAGTATTACATGTCCTACAAGCAACTCTCTATTACTCATCTGGTATTCATGTTAAATCAAAACATGTTCACCCAAATGAATAAAACACATGAATACAACAAAAAGCACCTTAACATGGAGTCATTATCTTAATATGTCTAGAGTTTCACCTGTTGAATTCCCTGTTGGGCATCTTTAGGCTGATTAGATCGGACATCTGTCTGTGATTTATCTTTTACAGGCCTAGTTACTGGAGAAGCTACACTTGCAAGGATATATTCTGCTTGTAGCAGAATGTCATGAGCACCAGCAGCCAAATGCACTCCAAGTCCAACAGCTTCAAGAGAAATGCTTCTAAGAAATGCAATAGTACCTTCAAGGAGAAATGACTCATCACTATGATTATAACCAAAAAGGTATATAATTGTACTTCAGATAAAACCAACCTATACAGGCCTGATAGTCTGAAGAAATGCCTATCACTCTAACCTACCTCTCTGCATACCCTTGAGCACTCTCTGCTCCTTCTTGTAGTTTTCCACTGGTGATGAAACCAGCTTAGCAGCACCAGCACCAACAGAAATTAATGATCTCACAGTAGGAAGACCTTGAAGTATTTTATGAATCTACATTTTGAAATATGACACATACAAATGATGAACAAAGATGATAAGAAAAATCCTCATTCTCAAAATAAGTAACTGAAGAAAAGAAAAGATAATGGGCCTGTTTGGAAGTGTTTTCAGTTGTTTTTGTTTTATTGTTTTTGAAAACAGTTTTTTAAAAACTATTTTTAAAAATTGTTTTTTTAGAACTAAAAAACAAAAAACTTGTTTGGATGTAAATTTTGAAAACAAGTGTTTTCTTTATTTTTG
>JANHAO010004458.1:0-24155 GCA_026873985.1 Saraca asoca | reverse complement strand
CGGTCGCCAAAACAAACAACCAAAAAATAGCGACCGAATGCATTGGCATCCAAGTTTTTCTTCACTTTTGCGACCGAAATGGCCATCGAAATTTTGAGGCCTAATACCAGCCAGCGACAGCTTATTTCGGTCGCGAGTTTTTCACCACCAAAACAACGACTGAAATATTTGGTGGCAAAAATACTAATTGCGACCGACCCTCCAAAATTTTAGTCACCGACATATAGAGTGGCTAATTTGGTGGCTAGATCCAGCCACTGAACCCCCCCTGGTCGCTGGTTGGGTTGCGACTAAGGTTTTAACCACTCTTCAGTTTCGGTAGCAAATAATTTCTGCGACCGAAATACATATTTTAGAGATCGAAATTTTCGGTCGCTAAAAACAATTTTTCTAGTAGTGAACACTGATATAGACTATATCTTAAGGTGAAGAAGCGCAATTTCCAGTTTTACAAAGACTTGTAAAAGATTTTTTTCAACGAATTTCAAGTGGATTTCAATATTAATTTTTAAAAAGGAATTGTGAACTGGTTTTGAAAGAAAGAATTTGGAAAGATGTGAGAAATGTGGTCTTCGATTTTAAATGGTTTTAAAAGCTTGCATTGCACTTCTACCGTCAGGTAGGTGATATTTATACTCACTAGTTGTTAAGCTCATCCATGTTGAGGTTGTTGTATGTTTTGCAGGTTATAGCTTGGGGTTTTAACCAGAGAACCAGAAGCAATAGGATAAACAAGTCTTGGGAGGGTTTTAGTGCATATCTATATGATGAAAAGAAAAAGAAAATAATTTGTATACGTGATGATATAACCAAAAGAAAGTTTTATTTCGTCCACTTTTTCATGTAGAATCATTTAGGTTTGGGCTACATAGCCTAATTTTTAACTGTTAAGCCAGCTTGACCGTGGTTAGCCTGAAACGGTCAAGGACGGTCAAACCCGAGATAAGGGCGTGATAGGTTTATAGATAATAAAAGTTAACATTTGTATAACAAGTGTACTAATACTTTTTTTCAAATACCGAGAAAAATTTTAATGTATACTATTACTAGTATTGGTTTACGCCAAAACTAATATTAAAAATATAATTATAGATTGGTAAGCTAGAATAATAATGATAAAAATCATGTGACCTAGTTCAAAAAAAAAATCATTATTAGCAAATAAAATGATAGGTACAAATATTTTGCCAACTAGTTCACTTTTACATGTTATTTTTAGTTTTCACCTCCTTCACTAGATGATGATCCATCATCCTTTAAATTATTTTATTGTCTACCTTCTGCATCATATCAATCCTTCAAGCAAATGGCTATTTTGAAGTTCTTGTGACTCATTAATAGGCGCATGCCATCTAAAATTTGCTTGTCAAGAGAATGTTTTTTTCCAGTGCCACTGAGGACATTGGAAGGAATAGTATATCATAAGCCGGAAGAGAAAATACGGGATATTATATCTTACTATCCTTTGTGCTTTTGACCATTTTAAAATATTAAAACTTGGCGTATATGTTAAAATATGTGTAAATAAATAAGAAATAAGTTCATTGTTGATTAAAAGGAAGGGCAAATTACAATCACTTTTCCAAAGATTTGCTATAATTATACTTACATCCCTTCTATTTTCAAAAATATACACAGACTTGTCATTTTATATACACTCACCCCTTTTTCCTTTATTTTAAAAATATACCCTCTTCCCTTGCTTCAGATAAATAAGGAAAGTGAGTGTATATATTCTTTTAAATAGAAAGGATATTAGTGTAATTATACTAAACCTTTGGAGAGATTAATGTAATTTGCACTAAAAGGAATCATGTTACATTTGAGAAGTTGTCAAATTTTTTATGATATAGGAATGTAGGTATTCTTGAAGAAGATGAAGAACTCATTCATGAAGATTAACTTTACTACTACTACTACATATATATATATATATATATATATATATATTAAAAATCTATTGCCACAAAAAAAAAAGTTTACTTAATGAGTATATGGCTCTACATCAAATTCATAATGCATATTTGTATACTATCTAAGTAGTACCATTTTTATTCTTTCTTGTTTAAGTCTAGGATCCATGTGCATGGTATCAAATTTATATTGCATCTTTGCATGATATCAATTAATTAGAGCATTATACACTTTTTTTAAAAATTTTTTTACTCTATATTGTATGTATTTATTTATAGTGGTTAATTTATGTAGTTATTATTATTTTTCTATTTTTCAAGATTTAGGATTATAATTCTCTCACAATTTTTATTATTAAATTCTTTTTTATTTCTTAAAAAGTAAATGGAGTTATCTTTTAATAAATCTGTGTAACATATTTTGACAATATTAAATATATATTAATCCATTAATCCAACATTAAAAATTATTTAATATTAACTTAATATCTATATATATACTAACATATTAGCCTAATATTAATTATTTATTATATGTTATTATGCTAACAAGTTAGTATATGTTAATCCATTAGTCCTGCAAATCAACGGTTATCAATTCTATGATTTTATTGGATTGAATTATTTCCGATCAGTCTTTTATCAAGTCAAATCACCTTTTTTTTTTTCTTATTAGTCTCAACTAGCCCTAGCAAAAAATAATATAGTCCCAAGCCAAGTCGTGAGACTTAGCCTACTTTTAACAACTCTACACTACACCATATGAACATTTCCTCCCTCATGGATTGCCAGCATTAGATCATCTCAATATTTTATCAACCCTACTATGCTTGATTGTAATAGGGTTAGTGCACCATAAGCCTTTTTTACTCAATCACAATGCTGTTCCCAAAACCTAGCCAATCCCTTAGCCGGTAAGCGCATCCCTGGTGCTTCCACTGAAGCCAAAGGCACTTCTTTCTTCCACAGTTTCGTAGTTTTGTGCCATTCATGTTATTAATTCTTCCATAAATGAATGATAAAACTATTTTCTTTTACTGTACTGAATTCTTTATCTCATAAAATTATTTTCAAATAAATAATTCATGAATAAATATCTAGTAACTGTAATAAAATTATAATGAAAAATGAAAGATACCCTATTTAAATTTGGGATAGTTGGATTTTGTTTTCAGCAATGTTGAAAATTTCTAAATAAAAAACTTGAACTATATATATAAGACATAAAATTAACACTCATTATTCACTTAAATAATCATTTTATTAAATTATATAATTTTTTATGAACTATTTGAAACAAAAATCACAATATTATTATATGTTAATTTATTATATCATTTTTTTCTCATGTAATTTTTATCTTATATAATTAATATAAATTAAATTAGATATATAAAATTTTAATTAAATATCTTAAATAAATTGCAAAGTTATGTGTTATATTAATTCTAAGTTGTGTAGGATTTAAGATTTTAATTTTTAAATTTCTAAAATTAGAGGGAGAAAAAGTCAATCATCCCAAAATTAAAAGAGATGTTTTGTATTTTTTTTAAATTATAATGGTAAACATATCTTAAATAAATGTACACATTTATCACAGAAGCGATAAATCTTCGAAACTTACAATCATATCTACCACTACCGTTTAAAATATTCAATGCAGTACGGTTCTGACAGGTTAAGGGATTCTCTTTGGACACAAATTCTCTCTTTTTTCTTTTTCCCAAAGTTTTCTTTCTCGAAAAGGACTCTAGGCCTTTTGATCCTAAAAACGCCTCATCCTCAACCTTCCACACATGGTTGCTGCTAACGCTCTTAGAGTTATCGTCAATTTTTCCATTTTTTTAAATGCACTTAAAAGTACGTCCACATGGGCATGTCTAACGACCCAAGATAGGAATATGAAAGTAAACCCTAAAAATGACCTTGAGATGGTTACTATGACCAAAAAGAAAAAAAGATCATTTACACAAAGTGATGTTAGGAATATATTAAGAATGTTGAAAGGAAAATTTGACAAGAGTCTGCCAAAAAATGCTGAGCTTCAATTGACCAAATCTGATTTGATCTATCAAAGATAGGAGATTTTAAAGCTTGGAGCTTTGGGCAAAAGTACAAGAAAACGGAAAAAAGAAGAAGAAAGGAGAGCAAAGGAGAAGCGGAACTTAGGTTTTGTTCTTCGGCCAATGAGAAGTGATTGTCTATGAAAATACATGAAGGAATCATGATGGACAGCTTGAAGACAAGATACCAAGAGAAGAAAAATGGTTGAAATACAAAATCAGAGTTTGAGGAGATTTGAGGAACTTTTGAGATAAGAATTATCTAATCCACACTTCTTCTTCAAGCACTTGCTTGCATTAATGTTTTTGGTTAATTTCTCCCCAACTTCTCCTAATATAGTTAAGGATTTTTTATTTCTTTAATCTGGAGCATTTGATAATAAGTTTAAGTGTTTTATGAAAACTTTTAGGACCTTCGGAGCTTAATAGAAGCTTAGAGATCAATGGAGAGTCACCAAATTATCATCAGAGCTCCAAAAAGATCCTATAAATACATAGAGTATAAAATGAGTACCAGAATCACCCTTTTAAAATAGGGTTTAGATTTATTCATTATTGAATAGTTGCATTAGAACCTGAAAACTGATTAGGGATATGTGGTTAAGCAAAGGAATAGTTAGGCTATAGGATTGGATGATAAAAACCTAGAAATAATAGGTTTTAACAAAGAATTAGAGACAATCGGGTAAATGGATAAATATAAAAAAGGAGCACAAAAGGGGTCTTAATGAACAACTAGCGAGAACCAAAATGATAGATAGGAAAGGGAACACGTAGGCATAATATAATAATGGTAAAGAGAAGGAATTTATAGTTGGGGTGAAGGACATGGATACTGACAAAATGAAAGGGAATGGAGAGGCTTCGATTCAGATCGTATTAGGGATATATGCATGCTTTGTGATTTATTACCATTATGTTTTATGATTATATATTTTTATTAGAAAAATTATTTGCTTTTTGTATGGTTTAAGTAAGTGCTGCGAGAAATTGGAAAAATAAATATAATTAAGTAATCTGATTTGTTACATCATATCACAAACCATTAGATTTGTATAAGTAATAATAATAATAATAACTGTCAGGTCCCACAAATCAGAGTTAAACACAAATAACAATGGGATTTTACACTTATTCCTTTAGAGGAATATGTATACACCTTATTGTGAATCAGTTTTCTTAAAAAGATAATGTAGCAGATTAATTTCTTTAAAATTTAATTGATAAATTGTGTGAATAGCATACCAATATATTGAATTGATGTCATGCAGATTGTGAAATATATCATAATTGATTATTGAATAGCAAAATGTAAAAGAGCAAGAGAAAAACTAAGCAAGACTACGATTTTTAAAGTGGCTCAACTTCAACTAAAGCCATAGATGAAGTCTATTCCACTTAGATCATTTATCAATCAGAAGATCACTTTTATTGGAAGAACATCAGGATTTCAAAGGCTCCTGAACCGCCAGTCAATACAAAACAAATACACAAGAATTTGCAGAGATCATGCTAACCTAGAATATTTAACATAGGGTCTTCTACGCCTAAACAAGATTTCTACAAAGCCTAGAAATCTCAAGAACAAAAACGAGATTGAGAAAAGAGTACAATACCAAATTGAGAACTAGTCTCAATTACCCTTTTATGAAATTTGCACAATTTGATCTTCAATCAATTTGATATAGAAAAAGAATGAGGAAGGAGATAATCTTGTAAAGCACTAAGACTTATCTAATTTTTGCAGTTAAGAGAGAAAGAATAAGATGTAATCTTGTGAAATTTGAAAGTGATTGAGGCTATTTATAACTGTTGTAACCGACTCTAACAAAATAACTAACTTTCAGTTTATGAATCGATTTGTGAATCAATTCAAAGTGATTACAACTATTTTCTATTAATGAATCGATTTGGTAATCAAATCTCAATCTGTTGTAAACAGATCTTAAATCAATTACTAAATCGATTCAGGAAAATTTTCCAACTTTCGGTAAAAAGAATTTTTTAAAAACTTACTTCATGAATCAATTGATGAATCGATTCTGATATGATTTTCACAAGTTCTTCTAGGAATCGATTCTCAGAGTAAAAAAATAGTTTTTATAAAATTTGTACTTGTGAAAGATCATTTAATAGCTCATTTGAAAAATATCTGATTTTTCCTCTCTTCAAGTGGTTTATTCTTCCTCAAAATATCAATTTAAAAGCATTTGAATTTGTGAAGATCAAGTTGCTTAGAATTCATTTACAAAAGATTCTAAGAAATAAAGTCCTAGATCTAAAGTTGGATCTCTTGAATCACGAACTTTCAATCTTTGAATCTATAAAACATATAACAAACACTAAAGTATATAGTTAGTTATAAAATTTGTTTATGAATTAAAATTATTTTTCAACATTAAAACCAAGGAAAATGTGTGATTAGGATAACCTAGGCTAACAATAACTTTATCTGGAGTAGACTAAGAATCTATTATAACAAGAACTTTGGGTCAAGTTCACTCCTCACAAACCCTAACAGAGAAAAAGGAGAGAGAGCAAATCTGAAATCTTAATAGGATATCTCTAGCTCTCACTAGAATATGAGTAGGGATCTGCCTAGTTATAACTCCTACTAAGCCAACTAACCCATTATCGCAGACCCAGCTATAAGGCTCGCACCGCTAATATCCATTAATAGTTTAAGTATCATTATATGCCCAATAGTTTGATCATTTGATTAATTGATCAAATATAATTAGTTGTCATGACATTCATTTAATCCAATAAAAATAATAATTACTTAAACTATGCTAGTTGCCATAATAAATTTTAACAATCTCTCACTTAAATAACATAGTTTAACAAATTAAAAAATTGGATTATAATATGTGGCCACAACAATGAGTGTCAACAACAACAATCATAACACCTTTAAAACCATAGGTCAAGCACAAGTACCTAATAATGTAGATCATGATATCCAATAGGGATATTAATGTCATACATGTCTTGAATACTTATGTTTCAACAACTAAAACATAATATGGAATGAATGAGAGACTAGATGTATATATCAAAATGTAATCATATGTACATTTTTACAAAATGGTCTATGCATCTGCCCAAGATGCCAAAACAAGAATAAATCTCAACATAATAATAAGGCAAGGTCTAAATGTCGACATCAATATGTCATAGAACAAATATGCATATTCAATAATAACATATGTGATAATATCATAAGTACTGTATAAATCTCGATATAATAATAAATTGAACTCAGTGTTTTCAACAAAATAGAAAAAACAAAACCCCCTCTAACCCTGAACATCAAAAGACTTAGCTAATCTTATATTTTTAACAAGATCATGATACATTTGCACCACTAATCTTTTGGTTATTGGATCCATGAGCATACACTCCATGAAAACATGCTCAATGCAAGTTTGACACTCATGTATCTTTTCTCTAACAAATTCATACTTCATATCAAAGTGCTTTGTACACGTATTACTTTTATTATTTTGATAGAAGCATATAGCAATAACATTATTGTAGTTTATGGTTAAGGGTCTCGAAATGCTCTCAACAATATTAAAATTAGACATGAATTTCTTTAACCATACAACTTCATGAGTAGTTTCATAACACATAATATACACAAATTTCTTTAACCGTATCATGAGTAGTTTCACAACACATAACATACTCTGCTTCCATAGTAAAAGTTGTTGTAATGGACTACTTACCACTTTTCCACAAACCAGCTCCTTCTAACAACTAGCAAAATCAAAGTCTGAGTAGCCCATGATAATAAGATCGTCAGATCCCTTATAGGTCAGCATGTAGTTATTTGCACCTTGCAGGTGACTCATAACTTTCTTTGTAGTGGTCTAATGTCTCTAACTAAGATCATCAAGGTATCTCCCTAGCACACCAACTGCAAATGCTATATCAGGATGTGTGCATACTTAAGCATACATCAAACTATTTACAACAAAAGCACATTAGACCATCTTCATTCTAGATTTCTCTTCATCATTTTAAGCGCACTAAGCTTTAGAAAGAATCTCACCCTTTTGAATGGGTATAGAACAATGAGAGCATATATCCATATTGAACCTCTTGAGCACTTTTTCTATATATGATTTCTGAGACAAACCAAAAAAACCCCAAGATCTATCATGACGCATCTGTATATCTAATACAAAGGAGGCATTGCCAAGATCCTTCATGTCAAAAATGCTATGGCAACGTTTGCTTTGTCTCATTCAATAGGCTCATGTAATTACTAGCAAGGAGAATATCATCAACATACAATATAAGGATCACATAACTATCCATACTCATCAAGTCATAGACACACTGTCTAGATGCTTGTTTCAAACCATATATGGACTTCTTAACTTACACATTAACTGTTGTTTATCCTTCTCTTAGAAACTATTAGTCTAGATTTCTCTAAGCTACATATTTTCCTTAGTTTTAATGTTGAAAAACAATTTTATCTAACAATATATTTTTTAGTGTTTTTGATTTGTTTTGCAAGTTCAAAGATATTTGATTTAAGATTTAAGAGATCCAAGTTTAATCTTTTAGAGTTACTTTATTTCAATAGGATATTTTGTAAATAAGCTCAAATGGTGGTTGATCCAAAAGTGTTTAATCAATTGGTGAAGTAGAAAAATTGTTTGAAGAAAACAAGATTTTATAAAACTATTTTTTATATCATACTTCGATATGACATCGATGTGCTAAAAAACTTATGAAAAGCTCATGATTAAATTGAAGTCACTTCGATGTGTGTAGTACAAACTATTTTACCAAAGGTTGGGAAAAATACCTACTTTGATGCTATAATTGATGCAATGATTATATTCACAGATCACATGTCGATTGCACATCGATGTATTACTTATATAACAGACTATAATCGATGCCACTTCAATGTATCAACTGGAAATCAATTTTTCTATTATAAACAATTATAGCAGTTATAACAATATAACCTCCTTTCCTATATAAACATTTTCACACAATTTTTCATTAGAATTCATTGCCAAATTATCTGAGTAAGAGCTTGATATGATTTTTTCTCTACTTCATCAAATTCTTTAAGATTTCTTCAAGATCATTGGATCAAAGATCATCTTTAGCTTATCATAGTCTGTTTAAGATTTTCATCTCAAACATCTGTAGTATTCTTAATCCTTTTCTACTTTGATTCTTTTTATTTGAGATTTTTAGGTGTTAGAAATCTGTATAGGTTTAGAAGAGCCTATTGTAATTCTTCTGAGTTAGCAAGAAGCCTGTTAATTTCTTGTGTTTTTTGTTGTATAGATTGGCATTTCAGGAGCCTATCAATCCTGATTATTTTTGTTGTTAATTTAAAGGTCTATCGGTTGAGAAAAATCAAGTGGAGTATACTTGAATTGTGGTTTCAATTCAAGTTAAACCATTTTAAAAACTATGTTTCTAGCTTTCTTTTCTGTTAATTGTATTCTAATTGTTGTTGTTGCTGCCAACTTCTAACTTCAATTACCTTCACTTTAATTGATTATCAATTCCTTACATATCTCATCAAAAGAAAAATAATCTTTGATACTGGTGTATACAATTTCCCAACAAGAAAACAGCAAGATCCATTTAATTCCACAAGTTTAATTTTTTTGGGACCGATAGAAACCATCTGGTTGTTTCATATGAACGGTTTTTGATAAATCACCATTCATGAGAGCTGTTTTAACATCTATCTGGTAGAGTTCTAGATCAAAATAAGACACCATCACCATAACAACATGAAACGAGTCCTTAGTTGAAAATGGCAAAAAGGTTTCTTTGCAATCTATGCCTTCTCTCTAAGTATAGCCCTTTACTACTAAACTGGCTTTATACCTCTCAATTTCACCTTAAGTATTCTACATGGTCTTAAAAACCTATTTGCATCCAACCATTTTGCAACCAACAGGCAATTCTATCAAATGCCATACATTATTTTTATACATTGAAATCAATTCATCTTCCATAATATTCGTCTATTTTAAAGACTTCAGACCATAAACCATTTATGAAAATTTCGTGGGATCTGAGTTATCATTGAATTCAAACTCATGTTCCTACAAAGGATATATCATATAAATGCATTGCATTACTACAAGAATGAGAATTGGATCTTGAGTATTTTTAGTATTGTACTAAATATTCATATTATTTACATATTCTATCTTCCATTTTTGCTTTCATATTTTTTTTTTATAACAAAAATGAATCGCATTGTAGATGTCACACTTTTTAATTTTGCTACCTCTATTTTTAAACGTGAGAGAAGCATCATCTCCCAAATTAAGATGTAAAGATGTTGAGCATGCTAACTATTTCATCATCTATGATTATAATGGAGGTTTTTAACAAATGACTCCTCTTTTTTTTTTTTAGGAAAATGGAGGTGGAAAGAAATATATACACATTTTATTTTCATTGAAATAGCTTATTGGTCAAAAAAATTGTAAACCCTAAAATAAAAATATTTCTCATAAATTTATTCTAAAAAAAATTAAGGGGATACATATTCAAAAGATTCTTATTTCTAACAAGGCTATTTCTAACTGCTCTTTTAGAGTTTCTTTATGCTAGTAACTTACTCGGCTAGCTTTTTACCCTGCAAGAAATCTCATATTTTTATGGATTTTTTCATTGGAAATTTAAAAAAAAAGTTATTACAAAATAAAATTTTTGACAAAAAACTGTCTTCAAAAAAAATATGTCAGAAATAATTTTTCAACAAAATATTCCATTAAAAATCATTTTTGATGACTTTTTGAAGAATATATGATCAATTAGAAATTTATATTTTGAATATTTTTGTCAAATTCATCAAAAAATAATTATTTTAATTTCCTTTTTTTGGATTTTTCTTGCAATTATGGTACATAATAAAGAAATTTAATTTAATGAAATATATAAAATCTATCAACTTTATACCCCAAAATATATTGTTATTATTATTATTATTATTTGCAATTTAGGCTATTGTTGTTCACTTCATGGTTAAGATTGAGGGAGGGTAGAGCCAAATGACTGCGCATGATACTACGAGGGCTGCATCTACTCACTAATTGAGTCCATCCTTTGCCTTTATTTCCTCAATTCCATACACAACTTCATATATTTGAACATGATCCTTTCAAGAGTTTTCTGACATTCTCTATATCTTTTGAAAGTAATTAGATCTTGAAGTGTTTGCAAGAGTTTTCCTTAATTTCCATATACTTGCCTTGTGTTGGTGCCTCAGTAGCTGAGAATGCCTGTTGTTGTGTCTGTATTGATGTTGGCTGTGGAGCAGCCCTTGCCTGAACAAAACTGGCTCCTAATGTGGGCATTAATATATATCCAAGAGGAATCCTGCTTTGCAACGTCTGCCCAATCATGGGAGATATTAATCCACATTAATTAATCTAATTCAATATGCATTAAAAAAGCGTCATAAACACTATAACTAAGTTATTCTTAATTATCCAATCCTACATCTAATTAATTCAGCATACAATTTCTAAATGTAATTCATTATGCATTAAAACACATAATAAAGATTATAACTTAGAACTTCCTAAATATCCAATCTTAAATCTAATTAATTCAACATATAATTTCTAAATCTAATTCAAAATGCACCAAAAGATGTAATAAAAGCTATAAATAGGTAATTCCTAATTATCCAACTCTAAATCTAATTAATTCAACATACAATATTTGAGTCTAATTCAACATGCATTAAAAAATGTAATAAAAACTATAACTAGGTAATTGCAAATTATCCAACCCTAAATCTAGTTAATTCAACATACAATTTCTAAATCTAATTCAACATCCATTAAAAAACACAATAAAATCTATAACTAGATAGTTCCTAATTATCCAATTCTAAATCTAATTCAACCTATATTTTCTAAATCTAATTCAATCCTAAAACTCCTAAATCTAAGTAAATCAACAGAAATAATTGATAGAAATATAAAACAATGCATTATCAATAATTAAATTGATCTGAAGTTTTGAATTTTAGCTTAGAAACGCAGGAATGAAGCTGCACAATAATTGGAGAGCTCTGGAGTGCAATGGGACTTCAAACACTTTGGAAGTTGAAGTGAGGAGTACATTTGCTTCGAATTTTTTGATGAATTCTTCTATCGAAAATCTATCATACATTAAGTTCCATTGAAAATAGTGAGAAATTTTTCAAAAAAATTCATGCCAATTTTTAGACAAACTTTTGACAGGTTATTTCATCACCAATTATTTTCAACAATTTTTTGTAGAATTTTTTTACTGCCTTTTTTTAATCACAAATTTGTGACTGTATAATTTTTTTGTGCTTATATTTGAGGGATTTCTTATGGAAAAATACCCATCAAAAAGTTCTCTTGAAAATAACATATTTTTTGTATTGTTAGCAACATGAGCATTTAAGTTAACTTCTATATTTTCTTATTAAATGTAAGAGTTGAATTGGGGGTTTGGTTGGTGTATCGTATAACAGAAACATGATAGCATAAATAAATACTATTATATTTTAATAGATGTTTGGACGTTATACAAGATAGTATAATGTAATATGGTCCACTCATTTTATAAAGACAATATACGATAAATTAATTATCTCCTTTTGGACCCGTTATAAAAAAACAAGATTAAAGTTAAATTTATCATGCCCTTTTTACCCTTTACTTATGTTTATATTACTTAATCTTCTACAATCATGATGTTGGTTGTGTCAACTAAAATGCACCTCCATCATAATTCACCTAAGTATGCCAATTGCTTTTGAACAACACCAATGAATCAATTACTTTTTGTTAGACTTCTTATCCTCCTTCTTTTTATTCTTGATTTTCCTATAACTTCGTTGTATTATAGCTGATTGAGGAAGAAAAAAGAACATTAAGATAAACATACAAAGTATTGATTTAATTTATTTTTTTGCTAATTTTATTGAAAAGTTTTGAAAATTTTATAATTGTCAAATAATATAAAATAATTGTGATATAAATTATTTTTAAGAATAAGAATAATATTTTTCTTAACAAAATTTTTAATACTACCATGTTATATACATATATGATAACAAATAAATGATAGTACAATTTTATATTGTCAAACTATTTGTACAATTATATATCAAATACTAGATAGTATTATATCATATTTGTTTATTCTATACCATACCATAGAATCATGTCCTCCAAACCATATCGGCACCCATGCTTTTGAATCAAAGTTCTATGCCATTAATGAAAAGGACAATACCCTTTTGATTAAATAACATCAAAGAAACACCCCTTGAGCCCAGCATTTTTATTTTAAGGCAAGAATTCAATATCCAGACTAAGACTTCAAATTCCAGACTAAAAGTCTGAATATGGGTACCTTGATAATGTGGCTAACGTTGGGACTCTCAAATTGCAATTTGATATAATCGACGGCTAAGCTTGTTTTGCTGGAAACTATTTGAAACAATATAAACCACTTACATGTGTCATTTATTATTTTCATCCATTACTTTTGCTCAATTCCAAATAGAGCAATAATGAGAATTTATATTTGACTTTGATTTGTTGGACATTTTAACCATGTTGGCCTGTGTTGTGTAAGTCTTGAAGACGTGTATGACCAATGATGACAATTTTTTTTAATTTATGCCTATGGTGAAAGAGCTAATAAATAATGTTAAGGACTATTAGTACGTCAAATTGTGAACAAAAATTATCTAATTATGTATAAGTATATATTCGAAAAATTTTGTATTTGTACATATTTTTTATATTTTTGTGAGAAGCTTTTATATATATTTGCAACTTTGTCTAATTAAGTAAATGCAGTCACTAAAGAGATAATTGAGGGGACCACATATCTAATAACATGTAATCACATAAAGAGGAGTTTACATTGATTAAGACATCACTTAAATTCTATACACCTAAAATGTTAATGGAATAGAATGAGTATAACCCAAGTACTCAATGAGTAGAAATTTCCAACCAACTTTGAATGGAATATGGTTTAGTCATTAGAACATATATAACATGTATCACAAATATATATATATATATATATAAGTACACTCATAAATACATGCACATGCACCATCATATTGTTTATTAATCTTGTATACTTAATTTCCTCGAGATTTTCAAGCAATTCCTTTCATCTTTTCCTTTTCTAGCATTTCCTATTTCATTTCATCTACCTTGAGGCAACAAGTAGTGGGACCCTTAGGTCAACAAATCATAAAGTAATGATAATCTGGTAATTATCAGTGAGACCCTCAAGTCAACCAGTCATCATTCATTCATTCATTTACTATATCTTACTATTCTTGTAAGATAGGTTAGTCTCAGATAACATACACTGATACTACATAAGTCAAAAGGAAGGAATCAATGAGGTTATATGGTCTTTAGCCATATTGTATCATGTTTAATGCACTTTCTGTATTTTGTATCGTTGTGCCTTCCTACACTACACTTGTTTCATGTGTCACCAACTATTATAACTGTCACAATGACAAACAAATTAGTCTGTTCCATCTTTCTAGTGCACATATTTCTTTCCTTCCTTACTTTATATTAGTTAACATACATAAACATCTCCACATAGAATTCAATTCCTAGGACTTTACCTAATTTACCGTTCTACCCTTGGTAGGTCTATTAGTCTTTATCCAAGGTAATTTAGGATAATCCTCTTCATTTTAATTATTATAAAAAAAAAAAAATTTGGGAATGATTTCACTAGCACTCACAAAATTGAGGATGAAATTTTTGTTAAAATCTTGTTTTGTAGTGCTGGCACCCTATGCTTTTGAAACAGAGTTCTTTGCCATTAATGAAAAGGACAAAACTATTTTCATCAAAGAACATCAAAGGAACACCCCTTTGAGCCCAACATTTTTATTTTAGAGTAAATAGGTAAATTAGTTCCTGAAAGATTAGGTTGATATCAAAATTTGTCTCAAATTTATTTTAACATCATATCAATCCCCCCCCCCCATTAATGTTGTTGTTGGAAGACTTATGTGGCAGTTAAATTTGTCAAAATAAATTCTGACATGGAAAATTTTATAAAAAGAAAATGTTGAGTTGGAAAATTAACTTGCCCATTTGTTTTAAAAGGCTTAAGACAAAGCAAATCTCTAAATTGCCATACTCCCTAATTTCCAAACTGACTGTTAAGTTCTGCATTATATTTTGCTTTCTTTGTTCTTCAACCATGGTAGCTCCGAGTGAGTCAAGCTGCCACAAAAGGCATCGAAATGAGCTGAAGGCCAAACTACTTGAGGTGGCAAATGAATCTTCACTAGAAACTGTGAAGAAAATGCAAATCCAACCCGATGTGACATCTTCTTCAGAAATAATGGAGAGTGTAGTTAGGATAGTGATGCCTTGTGACTACCTTAGAAAAGCTATTATCACCTAAAAAACCACTACAAACCCAAGGAGGCAATTTTACAAGTGGCCATTATACAAGGTGATCTTTTACATTTTTGTTCTTTATCTTTTGTTTATACTGTAGATTTGATCTATTTAATAATTCTAGATTTTTTTGGTAGAATAAGAATCTTTCATGTATTTTTTCAGCGGAAAGATGACATACTAGTGCATGCTCTTGCACTTGAGAAACTAGTATAAATAGAGGAAACCATGTTGAAGAGCAAATAAATTTACTTCAAAAGAAGATTTGTCAAATTGAAGAGAAAATGAAGATGATGAAAATATTTGGGTTGGCTCAGTTAAGCTTGTGGAAATTTTTTCTGCTACAGTTTGTAGTGATAATGCATCTATAGGAAAATGTCAACTTAGATTGATGATGAAAAATTTAGAAAGAATAACATTAATTTTGGAAGCACTGGAAGGATTGGGTCTACTGTGTAAAGCATCTATTTTGTCATTTTTTCTTATCTCATTTTAACTTGTTAATTTGAGTATTGTCAAGGTTATGCTTTATGATGTAAAATTATCAGGATTCACAAAATGATGTTTAGAACATACATCTTTAAAAAATATATATTTGAAATGCATAATATGACATAGACCAAAAATTAGTTAACCAAGTATAAACTGCATATGCCATGCAGTATACTCAATGTGATAGAAATCATGGTAAGACATTTACATCTTACTCTATTTCCACTATAATTTTACATCTTAAAGAACCAAAAATAAAAATAGTAATTTCAATATTCCAACCTCTAGAAATAAAACCTAAAATTTAACACAAAATAAAATCTATAATTTAATCCAAAACAAATACATGGCATAGTTTAGTCAATCACAAAAGTTGCATAAAAAAAAGATAGCAACTAAGGTTGCATAAGTGCAATTGATAAACTAGTGTAGCAAAGATTACAAAAACTTGATCCAATCCTAATAGTTGAAATTGACTCTAGTGCTTTTTTTTTTCTTGTTCCGACAAGATGGCTATTGAGTTGAAATGACAAGTGATGAAAATCTCTATCTACTGCTACTGCTTGTAGCTTGCAAGTTCTCTCTTGTCACACATGGTTGTCCTCTCCAAGAGAAAAAAGTTGCCTGCAAACCACTAGGAATATTATGATTTGTATTTCTTTGTGGTTGTGCAACTAGAAGCCTAAATGGGTTAGGTATTGGTGCACTTGGCCTATAATAAAAAACACGATATCTCCATTTTTTTTCTAACACCTATACAAACAATGAAATTTCAGTCTTAAAAATTGTAAAAATAGCTACATAATAATGACCATGGTCAACCTTAAGCATGCTATGAGTAATTAGGATCATGACAAAAATATATTATGCATAAGAGTGACAATGTTTGCAATAGCTTATGGCACATCTTCAACTTGCTATGATGCTACTAGACCTAAAAGATGGATCTATGTAGGCTATTGGGAGAGTTGATTAGGTTGTTGTTGCAAGGGTTGCTCGAAGGACTAATGTGGTATGGGGTGCCTGTTGGGCTAATGCTATAAGGGTTGCTCATTGTAGCCCTTTAATTTGCACAAGTTGCAAGTCATTCCTCTCCAATAGTTAGTTTGATGAATGGAAATACACTTGCATTATAGGGAAACAGATGTTTAACAGCAATTTAAACCACCATTAAAGCACAAACCGGCAGTTGCCATAAGTGACAATGTTTCAAGCATCATTAGGTGTTTAGTGGTAGTTTCTAGAAGCTAGAAACAAACCATCAAGAAATTCATTTATTGATGGTGGTTGTATTACAACGGGTGATTGTCTTTATTTGAATTTACTGACGATTATAATCGCTGCCAATTGCATGGATAAAATGTTTTCTATTTTGTATTTAGCGAGGGTTCTAGAACCATTGAAAATGTAACTATTGTTATATACTGAGTCTAGTAATGTTTTAAACCTCTGCCAACTACACCAATTTTTAATTTTAATTTTTTTAATGACAATTATTGTAAGAAACCGCCACTAAATACAATGTTTCCATTTTTTTTCCATTTTGGCTAGTGTTGACATTGGATTATGGTATTGAGCCACACTCCAGCCAACAAGGGGGATTCTTTCGGGATCTCTAACCATAACTAGTTCAAACACAACAAATCAGCAAAACACATAAGGAAAAAGGCAAGAGTAGTAAAGAGACATAGGATTTTTCACGTGGTTCGGCCAAATCCGAGTATAACTGGACCCTACGTCCATGGTGGTATATTGTTATGGAAGTATTTCTACAAAGATCTCAGCATACAATGTTTCTTCCTCTCATAGTTTCGGCATATTCTAGCTCTCTCTCTATTTTGGCAAAAATTTTGCCTACATGAAAGATATCCTCCTTTGTAGAGGGCTCCTTCCTCATATTTATAGAGAAGAGGAGGTTACAATAGTAATTTTATATGTAGTAAATCTATTACATCAACATTTATTATACAAGACAGAATGGATAGATAAAATCTTGCTATTCGGCTGCTACATATTATTTTCAATAAGTGGGCCCGGCGTGTCGTTGGGCATGGTGTGGACAGGTCTTTGGTCTACCGAGCTCCCAGGTTGCTAATCATACTTCTTTAGCTAGGTCGTTCAGTCTAGGAACGTGCCTATCCTCGAGATGGGGAAGTCGAGATCGAGTTCACTCTATCATACACGAGCTTGAGCTGGAGAGGTCACTATGCAATGCAATCTGAAGGCGTAGTGATCTAAACATTCTTCGAGATAGTCCTTTGCCACTCTCAGGCTACTCGCAAGCCTAACTGGGGTGAATCAAATTTCATATATAACATAAGCCCCCTAACTCTTAACTCGCTTTGCAGGCTAGGAGCTGAGACTCTTCAGTTTCAGTTCAGTCAAAGTCTTCCTCTGAGACTATCATTTTATCTGCTCTAGCCCATGCTCCTCATGGCACATGTCGAATGACTAGTAGTGAGTCAGCCTCAACCTTTTTCGAGGTAATAAATGATGATGGTTAAGTGGATGTATCTAGATCCTTTGATGGAGTCGGCCCTGGCTCTATATAAGGGAGGAGGAATTCCTTCTGCCACTATATTGAGCAAACCATGGAGTCTCCTGATAAATCACCATTGTTTCCAGCATTCTGGCTTTCCAACAAGGTGTGTATGGCCTGTTGCATAAAGAACTCAGAAGATTCAACTTCTCCAATAACATTGAGGGATCTCAAACTACGTCCTCTCGGCGCTACCATGAGGCAATTGTTCAACTGGCCAAGTTCTTAATGCTTCTTGATTTGCTCCTTTCATGAATCAGAAGGGGAGCTGGAGGCCAGAGAAAATAAAGAGCTACGGTGCCAGTATCGAAGGTGCATTGAAAGAAGAAAGTTGAAGTCCTTGGTGGCTCACTGGGTCTAATCAGCTAGGGTAAGCCCCTTTGTGGCCGATCCTTCTTCTTAATCATAGGTTTTTCCCTTTTTATTCTGATTAGTCTATATCCAAAGCTTTTTGATATATTTTTGCCTCATTGAGATCTTCTAATGAATAAAGTTTCCTTTTGTGGTTTTTATTTGTTACCCTTGTTCATCATGTGAGCATTACTTGAACAATCTATGCAATTTGCACATAGTCAGAAAATAGTGTGAGAGCTGTGAACACTTGGTCGCAAATAAGCTATGAGTTAGAGCGATCTACTACTCGGGCCAATCCTATAGCCAAATAAGTAGATAAGTCAGTATGAGAACTGTGAAATAATAGACAAGTTTGCATGAGAGCTGTGAAA
Organism: Saraca asoca; assembly: GCA_026873985.1. NCBI lineage: Eukaryota > Viridiplantae > Streptophyta > Magnoliopsida > Fabales > Fabaceae > Saraca > Saraca asoca. The sequence continues at coordinate 4,973 of JANHAO010004458.1, read as the reverse complement.
TAGTAGAGTTCACATGAGAGTTATGAAATAGTAGAGTTCCCATGAGAGTTGTGAAATAGTAGAGTTCGAATGAGAGATGTGAAATTAAAAAGTGAGTGATCTCGTGCTCGGGCCGATCTCATGGCCAAATAGAAAAGTTCGCATGAAAGTTACAAAACAGTAGAGTTCGCATGAGAGTTGCAAAATTAAAGACTGAGCGATCTCATGCTAAGGCTGATCTCGTGGCCAAATAGACAAGTTCACATGAAAGCTGCAAAATAGTAGAGTTTGCATGAGAGCTGCAAAATTAAAGTTAGTTGATCTTGTGGCTGAGGTGATCTTGTGCCCAAATAAAAGGGTGACCGACCTTGTGGTCAGGGTGATCTTGTGCCTAAATAAAAAAGGGTGACTAATCTTGTGGTCGGGGCAATCTTGTGCCTAAATAAAAAGGATGATCGATCTCATAGTTGGGGCGATCTTGTGCCCAAATAAAAAGGGTGCCAGTTAGGCAAATCACCTATTCAAAGAAAATTTAAAATCAATAGTGTATTCAAAATAAAATCAGTGATGTATTCAAAATGTTCACATAATTTACAAAAGTTTAAAAGATAGTCCAGATAGTAAGAGACTACTCTTGCTCGGGGTCCTACCGAGATGGTCCAAGCCACTACCTGGAAGGCTGCAGAACGTAGTCTTGCAAGAGACCTCTTTTGATGAGATCTTTGATAACATCTCTCAATGCCTAGCATTTTGAGTTAACATGCCTGAACTCATTGTGGTATGTGTAGAATATTTCTCAATTGAGCCTGGACTTACTGGGAGTCTTCAAGGGTGGAGGCTTTCTGAAATCCTCTTTATCCCTTTCCATCGCAAAGATTTTGTCCTTGGCATCTGATAGGATGCTATAGGTATTGTGACGACCTAAAAATAGGGGTCACTCATCCTTACTCTTCTTAGTGAGCTGATGATCAATGTTGTCATTTTCATTTCCACGATTACTCCTCTTCTTATTTTGGGCCAAGCTGCTCGACTCAGGCTTCTACAAACTAAAATTTTCAACCCATCTAATTTGCTTCGTAGCTCACTTATAAAATTCACCCAGGTTGCTAACTAGGGACTTGTATAAGCTTTTAAACAACTTCCTATCTCTGCAAAGTCCCATCGAGATGACAGTCAAGATGGCCTCATCTGAGGGCTTTTCCACATTGTTAATCTCACGCCTAAAATAAGCGATATAGTCTTTCAATGTTTCATACTTACTTTGGAAGACTGTAGCGAGATGACATAAGGGTGCAAGTTGTTTCTTTAGTGCTCGATACTAGTCAATGAACTTTTCCTGACACTCCTCCTAACTACTAATACTGAGAGCCAGGAGGCTCCTAAACCACATTCGAGGGACTTCACCCAAAGTAGCAGGGAAAATGTGACACCTGACTAAGAAGTTATAGGTTTAGAGATCTATCTAGATGTTGAATAAGTCTAGATGGTTATGCAGGTCTCTATCTCCGTCATATAGTGGAATGGCTAGGACTTTGAGCTTGTGTGAGATGGGTTCCTCCATGATTTCAAGCTTGAGGGTGCTCCTCCAAGTGCCTGACTCTTTGAAGGAGATCTTCCACCAAAACATCCAAGCCCCCCAGTCGTCAACTGGAGGCTTGGTGACTTAGTTTACTCTTCCAACCATGTGGATGGCGACTCAAAGTTTGCTCCTGGTCAGCTTCACCAGAACGTTCAACTTCGGGTGCGATGGTTTCAACCTGCCCTGGCACGTTCTGAGCTTGGGCTTGCACTAACATTGTGACTATTTCGGCCAACTTTCCCATTATGTGTTCAAGCTTTTCCTAACGTTGGAGCCAGGCTTGTACTCCGTTGGTGCCATTGGCAGTGGGGACTGGTTGCACAGAGCTGACTGGAGGGATGCAAGTGGTTGCTCCAATAACAGGAGCAATGGACAAGTTCGTCATCGAGACATGACCATCTGGAGGATGGGGTTATGCATTCAAAGCTCTGGTGGCCGTTCCCTTGGCCATTGCAACAGGAAATGAAACAGAACAGGTGAGATCCCCACAGATGGCATCAAAAATGTTGACGTCAAATTTTGGTATTGTGCCAAAGTCCGGCCAATGGGGATCTCTAATGGTAACTAGTTCAAATAGAACAAATCAACAAAACACACAAGGAAGAAGGGAAGAGCAATAAAGAGACACAAGATTTTTAATGTGGTTCGACCAAATCCAGGTATAACCAGGCCCTATGTCTACGGTAGTGTATTGTTATAGAAGTATTTCTATAAAGATCTTAGCATACAATGTTTCTTCCTCTCATTATTTTGACATATTCTAGCTCTCTCTCTATTTTGGCAAAGTTTCTGCCTACATGAAAGATGTCCTCCTTTGCAGAGGGCTCCTTCCTCATATTTATATAGGAGAGGATGTTATAATAGTAATTTCATATGCAGTAAATCTATTATATCAACATTTATTATACAAGACAGAATGGATAGACAAAATCTTACTATTTGGCTACTGCAGATTGTTTTCAGTAAGTGGGCTCGGCATGTCTGCTGGGCAAGATGTGTATAGGTCTTCAGTCTAGCAAGCTCCCAAGTCTCTAGTCATACTTCTTTAGCTAGGTCGTTCAGTCTAGGAACATGCCTATCCTCGAGATGGGGAAGTCGAGATCGAGCTTGCTCTGTCATACATGAGCTCGAGCTGGAGAGGTCGCTATGCAATGCGAACTGAAGGCGTAATGATCTGAGCATTCTTTGAGCTGATCCTTTGCCACTCTCAGGCTGTTCGTGAGTCCAACTAGGGCAAACCAAATTTCATATATAATAGATAGCTAGTTGCCTATATGAATTTTTTCCCACAAAACAATAGCAACTTTAATTGTAAAAAAAATCCTAAAAGAAACACTATAGAAAAAAGTTAATATTAATTAAAAATCCAGCAAATTTAATATTTATAATATATAATATCATTGAAAATTCAAAAAGAATCCTTGATAATAGTTAAAAAAAACAAGTATTATGTTTCCACTAAAAACTCAAAATACAAAGTGTAATTTAAGTTGCATCACTCTCCAAGTAGCAACAAATTAAGCTGAGCCATGTACACTTCCAAAAAACTATCTTGCTTGATCTTAAGTTGAGCCATGTACACTTCCGACATCAACAACCTAATACACAATAGAGGACTAATTAATGCATATACAACAATATTGAATCCACTAGATGGTAACTAGCAACAAATCTAAGTAGTCATCAAAACAACAAAACTAAAAGTAGCCATCATATGAATGTGAAGCTTGTTTAAAAGCAAACCATAAAAGCAAAATAACAGAACAAGCAATTGGGACCCCTTTTTTTCCTGTTGATAAAAAATATAAAAAGAGCCACATAATAGAACAAATCTAAGAATCACACAGAACAAGCCAATCATTCTGCTATTAGCCACCTAATAGAACAAAACAATTGTTTATTAAAAATTAATTAAGATAAAATATCATATTAGCTAACAAACTAATTCATGTTTTTCAAAATTGATGTTTAGTTATATCATATTAGATAATAATCGCACTATAACAAAATTGGTTACGCACTCAATAACTATAAAGTGAGGATCAAGTTATAGTCCCAAAACTAGTCTCTCAACTATCTGCAAAACAAAACTGAAGCAAATTGCAACAAATTCAAATTATCAACTAAAAATAGATTAATCGGTAACAAAAAATAATTTTCAATGTGGATTTTTTTTAATTTTTAAATTTAAAGATATTTGAAGACCTTTTTTTAATAGCCCATATTTCAACCTTCTTTAAGATCTTAGTCCAATACACAAACTAAAGCCTCATTGCCACATCTCCTTTCATAATCCCTAAATCTTAAACAAAAAAAAAATCATTCACATATTCACCCACATACTCCATTTCTAAAAAAAAAAAAAGAAATGGGTGTGAGTATATAAGAAGAATAGGAACATATGAGGAGATACTTTTGCAAGAACTTGTGGATTGAGGACTGATTGGTGGCTATATAAGTGTTTCTCATAGAATAAATAGAAGAATAGAAGCATTTAAAGTTAAAAATGAAATGTGACTCAAAGAGTGTCGAAGACCATAATCTTTTAACTAGAGAGAAACTTGAATACAAAATCATCAAAAGCTACAAAAAGGATTAATAACCAACAAAAAAATGATATGAAAGAGAAAATAATTCACCGACTAAGAGCTTGATGACCAACAAGAAATGGTTAAGTAACATTTCTGGGTAAAAACAAACCAAAAAACTTTTCATTGTATTCCTAAAGTTTGCATTCCACTGCTTCATGTAGATATGGAATGTATTGACTTAAATTCTTAGTTTGTTTTTTGGGGCTCATGTCCTATTTTGATTTATCATTCATTTATTGGATGCTACTAGCTATTATTAGTCAAGATGGAAACAATGGTTTCTATCCTATTACCATAATTAATTCAAAAACTAGAGAGACTTGGTAATTAACAAAAGGCAATGTGTATATATCAATAACTTATTTATCCAATTTGATACATCATCTACCTTATGCTAACCTTATCAACTCCTTCACTTTCCTAATTGTATTTTGCATCTAATATTTAAAGTCCACATTCCGACTATCATATTAATAGGACAAATTGGTAAATGCATGCTAATGTTGTAGCTATGAGATAAGGGACTAGACAACATTCTTAGCATTATGAATAGCCTATACCAAGACATCTATTTATTATTAGTCTCAAGTCTCAACCAACATAGTAGGAAAATGATATGTATGTGCATAATTATCCCTTACCTAATGATTGAAAATGATCTTTTAGCAAGAGTTATTACAAAAAAATGTATATTAATTAGTAATCTAATGATGTGTAGAAGTCTTTCCCTTAACTATTGTCTCATAATCTCAATGAATATACAGAGTTTCAAACTAAGGACAACTTTCCTTTTAAGTTTAAGAAGTCTGATTCCATTTGATGAA
>JANHAO010004457.1:0-24159 GCA_026873985.1 Saraca asoca | reverse complement strand
TTGGAATTTGGAATTCCAACGAGCGATTTTCCAACGGATCGAAATCCGTTGGAATTCCAAATTCCTACGGATTTTTGTGAAATTCTAACGGATTTTGTCCGTTGGAATTTCCTGAATTCTTGTAGTGATCCAAGATAACATATGTACTATATTGCCCAAAATATCAGGAACAACATACTCAAATTTCATGCAAATCGGAATAAGTTTTGTGATCAATCTTTTGATAAGATAAGCGAAAACTAGTACAATCCTCCTCTTTCTCCCTTTGGTGCCATCATTGTAATATTTAAAATTTTCTAAAATAAATTCTAGAAAAAAAATGATTTCTCAGAAAATTAGATATGGGATAAATTTAAACAGTTTGAGAATTTGGAACTGTAAATTTTAGAATATAAAATGATCAAACAAAATATACATGGATTGTAGTCATGATAGGAATTTTCAGAAAGTGAAAATTCTCAATTTGAATGCTTGTGGAGCAAAATTTATGTTTTCGGGAATTAATATTCAAAATTTTTTAGAGAAATCAAAAATAGGGTTATGGATATCCATTGAGCACAAAATTATAATTATTATGAAGATAATTAAGTTAATTAATGTGTATTCAAATTTCATGGTCGTTGGCAAACAATCAGTATGTCAAATATGGACTCAAAGCTGAAAACAAATTGAGAATTTTGCTAAGGGAAAAGTTAAGGATTGTTGATGGTGGATTTTGGTTTGGTCCCAAATCCAGCCAACCAGAAGAATTCTAAGGACTCAAACTATAATCCGGTTAAACATAGGAAGAATGAAGGGATAGACAAGAAGAACGGTAATAGCACAATAAGATTTTTATTGTGGTTTGGCTAAAACTAGGCAATACTGGTCTCTACATCCACAATAGCTTTTATTGATATGAAGAAATTTTTACAAAGTTTCAGTATATCTTTCAGACTTAATTTTCCTTTTCTTATTTATAGAGACTGGGAGGTTACAATTATAATTACACAATTTATATTTTTGTTACATCAAGTAATAAATGTATAAGATAGCCTAGACTACTGCAAAATGGCTTTTGCAGGCTTCTGACTGACTTTTGTAGATTGCTTTCTGTGGGTGGGCCCTTCACGCTGCTTTTTACACACTGGCCCTATGAATCTTGGTCTAAAAGGGTTTCTGCTTCAAGTTTACCCTCAATGTGCCTTTTTGCTAGGCAGGATGTCATGTCCATGAGCTTGGACTTAGTTTGGAGTTGTTGCTAGCCTTCGATCAGTGAGATCAAACTCACGAGGTTGCTTTTGGCAATGCAGGCTCGCACAAAACGGATTGTTGACTATGCGAGTCGGGGCTTGTCCCTTAGTGAGCTAGGGCTTCTGCCTTGTTCTGTGCTCATGTAGCTAGCGACTTGATGAATTTAGCTTTTTTCTTATTTGGACTTATCTACTATTGGGCCTTTGCCAGCCCATTTAGCATAGTTCCAGAAAATAGCCATAACATTAGCCCTCTAACTCTTAGCTCGCTTTGTGGGCTAGGAGTTGCAATTTTGCTGGCAAAGGTTTTATTTATGGATTGTTGTGCAGTCAAAGTCTTTAGTTAGCTTGTCGTTTCATCTGCTCCAAGCTATACCTTCTACTGTACGTGCTTTATAGCCATTAGTGTCTCTGCCTCATTTTCTCCTAAGCACTAAATGAAAGTGGTTAGACATTTTCTAAACTCTTTGGCAAGACCACGCCGGTCTATTTAAAGCATAGGAAGTTCTTCTTCCTTCTTCATTGAGTGATCTGATGGGTGCCTTAGATAAGCCCCCCATATTTTTGATAATGTGTCTTTCTAATGAGGCATGTATGGTCTATTGTATAAGATGCCTTTAAGGGCAATCTTTCTTTGAGGATTTCAAAAGATCTTGTATAGATCTTAGATTATTTTCTCACGGTTATGCTGTGGGGTTTTGCCTTTCCAGCCATATCTACTGGCTTTTTTTGAATTTTTAGTGCTGGGCAAAGAGCTAGAAAGGAGCTCTAAACCAAGAAGGGCAGTAAAAAGAAGATTAAGGAGCAAACGTGCCCGCCGGTCCTCTTACTAGTTGGAGTTCTTCTCCAAGGAGCCAGTTCTTTTTTCTAGAATGTAGTAGCCGTAGACCTTTTCTATTTTGTATTTTGAATCTTCTGATGTTAATATACCTCACGGAGTAAGGCTTTTAATGAATTTTTCTTCATGATTCTGGAATGTTGTGTTTGAATATTCTATATACCACAAATGATGATATGAATTGTTGCAAATTATAGTAAAATGAAATATTTGAGTAACCAATTAGTTATACTTCTTGGTGAGCAATGAGTTTAGGCATTAAGATGTGTTAGTGATGAGTAGACTATATGTATGTCACATGAGAGCTATAAGCATTAGGTCACATGAGAGCTACGCCTTGTGAGCTATACCATAGCAATTTAGTTACTTAAGTAATTAGGTTTATTTTAGTGCCTCTGCGCCTCATGGAGTTCAATGCTTCGTTGGATGAGTTTATTTTGAGCGTCTCCATGCCTTAATTAGATCAGAAGCCGTAGTTGGTAGTGAGTTTATTTTAATGCACCATGCCTCAGCGAGCTCAAGCCTACACTGGGAATGAGTTTATTTTAGTGCCTTCGTGCCTCAGTGAGCTCAAGGCTACACTAGAAATGATATCAAGTTTTGACTTCATAAACAAAGATTAACTTTCTTCTTGAATGAAGGCATTTTGTTGAAAAATCATCAGACAGATAGACTTGAATCTCATTCATTAACTTTTAAACAATATTACAGTATTAAAATATAGTTCTAATTGAGGGACCCTATTCATGATCAGCGAGCTGTTGGAGCTGTTAAGGTTGTTGCTTGGAGGGTCGAACCATGCAATCTTGTAAGCAACCTCTCTTGATGAGGTTCTCTATGGCATCCCTTAATGCCCAACATTCTGAGGTGTTGTGTCCGATCTTATTATGATAGGCACAAAATTTATCTTTATTGCTCTTGAACCTACCAAGAGTCCAGAGGGGCTCGGGCTTCTCGAAGTCCTCCCTGCCTCTTTTTGCTGTAAAAATCCTATCTTAAGTATCAGACAAGATACTGTAACTTTCATAATGGCCTTGATGTTGGGGTTGCTAAGTTCTCACCCTTTTCACGAGCTGGATGTTGGAGTCAGCTTTTTGGTTATTGCCGTTCCTCTTTTTTACTTTGGAGGGAGCTATAATCCTCATCCTTTTGCTTGGACTCCTTTGTACCAAAAGTTTCCTTCTACCTAATCTGTTTGGTAGCTCAATCATAAAATTCAGCTAGATCTCTTACTGGGGACTTGTCAAAGCTTTTATACAGCTTTCTGTCCTTGCAGGGTCTTGCAAAGATCATTGCCAAAATAGTTTCCTCAGAAGGATTATCTACTGAATTGGTTTCAAGTCTGAACCTATCAATATAATCCCTCAACGAGTCATGCTTGCACTAAAAGATCATTGTGAGGTGATAGTGGGGCATGAGTTGCCTCTTAAACGCTCGATATTGGCTAAGGAATTTTTGTTGACATTCTTCCCAACTACATATCGAGTGAGTTGGAAGGCTTCTGAACCATGCCTAAGGTACACTCCCTAAAGTAGCTTGGAAATTTCGGCATTTAACCAGAGGATTAATCATCTACAAATCCATTTAAGCATTGAAGGTGTCTAGATGGTTAAAAGAATTAGTGTCCTTATTGTACGGTGGAATCATGGGTACTTTGAGCTTAAGAAGGAGGGGTGGTGCTTCAATCTCTTTGGAGAATGGCAATCTCTCTTCACGAGCTTGATCATCTTGAGCTCGAGGATGCTCTTTTAGTCATTTTAACCTCTCGAATAATTCTTTTATCTTCGGGTCACGAGAAAAATGACCCAAACGATTCGAAGTATCTCCTTATTTGGACCTGTTCAAGCTCTCAGCTCGACGCGAGCCCTCGAGTCATTGACTGTCATGATTCTCGTGAGTTTGATAGGCTCTTGATCTCATTTGTTGATTGGTAGAGTGATCAGAGTGGGAATATTGATGCATCTGCCTAGTAGACTTTTCCTTCTAAGCACTTTCACATGGCTGCTGAAGTTGTGTAACAATCTCAACCTATTTATGCGCACCCAAGGCTTGTGCTTGGGCCAGCATTTTAACCATGTCTGCTAACTCTCTTACCGTATTCTCAACCATTTGTTGGAGTTGGTGACCTATCTTCACCTCATATGTTCTAGGAGCTACAACAAACTGGTAGTGAATTTTAGGATGTGTATAAGCAGTGACGTTGGAGTAGGAGGATTTGTCGACTGATCAAATAGAGCATTTAAGCTTTCAGGGGTTCTTCCTATGGCCATTATAGCTGAAAAGAAGATTAACCAAGACGTAGATATGTCCCTACAAGTAGTGCCAAAATGTTTATAGTAGATTTCGGTTCAGTCCCAAATCCAACCAACCAGAAGAGTTCTAAAGACTCAAACTGCAATCCAGTTGAACACAGAAAGAATGAAGGGATAGAAAGGAAGAATGGCAATAGCACAGAAGGATTTTTAACATGATTTGGATAAACTGGGCACCAGTCTCTACATCCACAATAACTTTTGTTAGTTTGAAATTTTTTTTATAAAGTTTCAGTATATATTTCAGACTTAGCTTATAGTGATCTCCCTCCTCTTATTTATAGAGGCTGGAAGGTTATAATTGTAATTATACAATTTGTATTTCTGTTACATCAAATAATAAATGTACAAGACAGCCTAGACTATTATAAAATGACTTTTGCAGGCTGCTGACTGACCTTTGTAGATTACTTTTTATGGGTGGGCCTTACATGCTGCTTCTTGCAAACTGGCCCCACAAATCTTGGTCCAAGAGGGTCCCTACTTCAAGTTTACCCTCGATGAGCCCTTTTGCTGGGCGAGATGTCATGTTCGAGAGCTGGGACTTAATCTAAAGTTGCTGTTGGCCTTTGGTTAACGAGATCAAACTCATGGGCTCACTTCTGGCAATGCAGGCTTGCACAAAGCAAATTGTTGGTTATGTAAGTTGGGGCTTGTCCCTTAGCGAGCTAGGACTTCTGCCTTGTTTTGTGCTTGTGTAGTTAGTGACCTGACAAAATTAGCTCTTTTCTTATTTGGATTTATCTACTGTTGGACCTTTGCCAGCCCTTTTAGCGTAGTTCCAGAAAATACCCATAACAAGGGAAGACATTGACCTTATTTTTTCCATTTTTTCCTAAAAAAGTTGGTTGCCTCTCTACTTTTTATACCCACTCCCCGTTGCTTCACGCTCATCTTTTTCTCCAAGCTCTTTCTTTCTACAAGCTTTCTTTCTCTCTCTTTAGGTAATCCTTCATCCTTCCATGATAATCTCTTAAATTTTTATAATTGATTCCTTTCTTCTTCCTCTTCAATCTGATATAAAATTCTTGTTGATTCATGGAGTAAAAATTGAGTCATCAATTTTTGAAATTTTCAGTCATTATTTATGCTATTATTCAACTCATGAATCAATCTAATGTTTCCAGTGTTTTAGAGCTTGAATTTGTTAGACATATCTAGTTTTTGTTAAATAGGACCATAATCTAATCATATATGATTAGCTGATGAGGAAAAATCCTTGGAAAAGCTGAAAGCTAATAGACTCCTCTTTTGTGTTCATGAAAAGTGTTGGAGATCTTTATAAGATCTATTTAATTCTAGCTGCTAAGGTGAGTAATTCTTACCTTTCTTATAAATTATAATACGTTCTTGCTTGTGATTTGTTGATTAGTTGGTGCAAGTGGATAAAATGAGTTTTTGGTGATTGTGTGGCCAAATTTGAGATTGAATGAATCTATTGATAGGTTGATTGGTTTGCTGTGGAATAGTTGAGTTATGTGCATATTTGAACTATCAAAACATGTTAAAATGAGAACTTATAGTAGAATGTTGAATAGAAAGTCATTTGCCCTATTTTTCTACTATTTTCATGCAAAACTTGCTTGTTTGAGTTGAATCGTGGCTTTTTGAACTAAATTTGCAATCATGCTCATAAAAACCCAACACTTTTGCTTTTAGGATTCAAATCAAATTTTGAACTAAATTTGTACAATTCGAATAAATATTTCCTACTCTGTTTTTGAATTTTGATCGCAATTCAGATCGTGTTTAAATTTAGCCTTCCTGAAAGTTTTTAAAATTTGGTGAGGAAACTCATATTTTCAACTGAATTTCTTTGATTCTGCTTGAATCTCTTCAATGATTCAATTTGTGATTCTACTCGAATTTCAAACTTGATTCTGCTTACGATTTTGATCACACCTCAAAAACTTTTTCACTCTTTTCAATTCAAACTTCTTTCTCTCTAAGAACTCTTTTAAATTTCTCAGGTCTAAACTTCTTTGAAATGTAACTAAGTTAAATATAGTGGATAAGAGGTTTTAAATGAGCAATTTCTAGGTTAATATTGATTAACCTAGTAATTATTTTTACCTAAACGTAATGGAAGCAATGTGGATAGTTATAAAGATAACATGACAGAGAATGTGTGTTTGTAACAGCAATGAAATATATGTGAATAATAGATAATATGATAATGTGATAGAAAAACATGTACTTATAGTGATAGTGGAAATGAATGATGTAAGATGATTATGATGAGAAATGATATCAAGGAAATATTGAGAATTCCCCATGAGATAAGGGATGATTTATGATATACGATATGATGATAGTTGTCATGACAGTGCAATTGAATTTGAAATTGAGCATAAATGTGTGATTTGATTATTGAAAAGATGATATTGTTTATATTAAGGAATTTCCTCATGGAAAATGAGGTGAATTGTGATTAATGTTGATAAAGTGTGTTAGATGATTATAAAATGATGATTAATGATGATGAAATGTGATATGTGGAAATGATATAATGTGAATGACAAATATCATGATGCTCTTGAAATGTTTAATTATGAACACGTAAATCTAGGATCTGGTTCATATATTTCATCCTATCAATCTCATCATTTCACATTTTATGAACCAGATCTTCATAATAAAATGTGAAATAATGAGATTGATAGGATGAAATATATGAACCAGATCCTAGATTTACGTGTTCGAATTATAGTAAGTGGAATAAGGTGGGTTCTTGGAGGGAAAATATTAGGTTTGTGTAGGTTATGGTTAGAAAGGAATAACAAGGATACATTGCTATTATTTATTATGTTGTTTGTTAGAGTTATTAATTTGAGTACATTGGAATATGATAAAATATAATTTGATTATGTGACATGGCTATTAATGGCTTGAAGCTATGTAGAAAATATGATTTATGATGGTTATTTTAAGAAATCTTAAAAGGAAATTTAATATGACCTGTCAATGTGATATAAAATCATGTAAAGACTAATTCCTATGAAATGCTGGAATGCAATATAATACTGTGATTTGAACATATAGTGCTTAATGAGTAGGGATTGAGGCCATGAGAAAACCATGGTTCTTTATGAGGTTGATTCCTTAGGCCTTTATGAGGTGTTTGTTAAATCTAGCATAGGTTACATTTCTAATAATATAATGTAGATGTGTATGACTTAATGTTGATAAATTCATGATTTAGGTACAAATTAATCTCATTAAGCCCTAGAGTCACTTTTCTATGGATTTTTTTTTCAAATTCTCAAAAATTTGTTGTTAATCCACTTTTGAAGAGTAAGAAGGGGCAATAACTCCATGAAAGTCACTGCTGATATAAATACCACCACAATAGAAGGTTCTTTAGGAGTGTATGTCTATTAAGTATTTGTTGAAGGCTTGTTAAACGAAAGTTTAAATGAGCATGAGTCATGGTTAGGCAGTGCCTCTGTACCTTATAAAAACATGCTTATATGACAATGTTTCTTTCTTTGACTATAAGTTGATAATGCCTCTATTAATCAATTGGATTTAAGTATATCTAAGTTGGAAATATTAAAATAAGTATGAGTAAAAATGAATAATAGAGATAGGCTGAAGGCTAGTGATTGTCAATCAGAGATGGATATTTATGCTGGTCATGACCAAGAGTTTAGGTCGTGATAGTCATGTCCATAGCTTCTTAGTTCTTCACCCTTTACACATGCAAACCAAGTCAATATTTAGATATACAAAGCCTTGTTGTAACAAAGATTAAGAATCATTATTTTATTAAAATCCATTTTCCTTTTTCTTTATTCATCCTTTATGTAAACATAAAGGGCATATGAGCCTACTTAAAGGAACCCACCAACAAATCTCCTCCTTCCATCTAAGTGAGGCACATCATAAAGCCTGTTTTCTCTCTACAAATGACTAACTTTCGTGAAGGCAAGGCCTTTGTCATCATATTTGAACCATTATCATTGTTGTTAGTTTTTTCAAGTGTCAACTACTTTATTTCTAACATTTCCCATATCCAATGATATTGTACCTCAACATGCTTTGACTTTGCATGAAAAGTCGAATTCTTGTTGAGATGAATCGCACTTTGATTGTCACAATACAATGCATACTTCTCTTGCTTTAAACCAAACTATTGTAGGAATTTCAACATCCATAAGAGTTCTTTATATGCTTCTATAATAATAATGTATTCAACTTCTATGGAAGATAATCAACATATTTTTGCAACCTTGATTGCCAAGACATAGTTCCCCTTAAAAATTTCATTATGTATCTAGAAGTAGACTTTCTAAAGTCAACATCACTAACCATGTTAACCATCTAACATATGCTTATTAGTATCAAAACATAAATAAACTTAAAATGTACCTATGAGATATTGGAGTATCCACTTGACTGCTTACCAGTGTTCTTTACTAGGATTATAGAGAAATTTGCTCACAATACTAACTGTATTGACAATATCCATCCTTGTGCACATCATAACATACATCAAACTATCAACTACAAATGCACAATGAACCATACTCTATCTTTTTTTTTCTATCTCATTGGAAGGGCATTGCCATGAACTTAGCTTAAATTGGCATGCGAGTACAGTGCTAACAAGTCTGGACTTGCTTATGTTAAACCTTTGCAATACCTTTTCAATGTATCTATCTTAAGATAACCAAAGTTTACCATTCTTAATATTATGAGAAATTCTCATGCCAAGGATTTGTTTTCTTGTCCAAAGTCCTTCATATTAAAATATTTGCTCAAATATTTTATCAGGTTATTAATTTTATTGATATCATGGCTAATAACTAACATGTCATCAACATATAATAAGAGAATAATAAAATCATCATAAAAGAATTTCTTCATATACACAATGATCAGGAGTAGTTTTACCATAACTATGATCAATTATGAATGAATTAAATTTGTTGTGTCACTACCTTGGTGCTTGCTTGAGTCCATACAAGCTCTTTTTCAACTTACATACCAAATGCTTTTTACCTTTGACTTTGAAACCCTTTGATTGTTCCATATAAAATTCCTTTTCTAAGTTGCCATAAAGGAATGCAATCTTCACATCAAGCTACTCAACTTCTAAATTTAGACTAGCTACTAACCTAAGCATAACTCTAATAAAGGACATTTTAATCGATGATGAAAATATTTCTTCAAAGTCAATCCCCTTTTTCTAACTAAAGCCTTTCACAATTAGCCTTACCTTGTACCTTGGCTATGAGATACTCTTGTTTGACTTTATCTTAAACAACTACCAGTTCTTAAGTGTTCCCTTACCCTTAGGTAACTTCACTAGTTCATATGTTTTGTTCTAATATAAGGAATTTAGTTCATCTTGCATAACTTGTAGCCATTTTTCTTTATGCTCATTAGGCATATTTTCTTCATAACTCTCAGGCTCTTCCCTATCACTAAGCATCACATATTCATCAAAAGGATATATCTAGGAAAAACATCATTTTCTAGTAAATCTTCTCAATTGAGGCTCAAGAGGTTTTTCAAGTAAAATTGGATTAATAAGCACATTAGACTAAGGTGTAGTATCATCAACCTTTGCATCGCCCCTGTGATCATCAGTAACCATGATAAGAGGTGCAAGACTCAAATCCACATAACCAGCATTTACTTCCTTTGGCTTCTTAATATTGTCAAGATCTTCAATAGTTTGTCTTCAATGGTAGGAGGTCTAATACCAACGATCTTGCATAAACCTTGATTTCCTAATCTAACTATAACATACTCACATGTAGAATAAAATATAAAGAAATTTTTATAAGAAGTAATGTGTAAGAAGCTCTTGAATCAACAACCCAAGTAGAGTCTTCACATATAATATTCAACTACTCATCATAATAAGCAATCACAACCTCTTCATTAGATGCAACCACAACAGTATCTTTATCTTCTTTCTTGTATTTGCCTCTTTCCATTATGTATCTCTTTTTAGATGTTGAGAATTCTTCTTAATATAGCCTATTCTTCCATAATGTAACACTTTATGTCCTTTCTATTTCTAAACTATGATCTTTCTCTGGACTTCCCATGATAATTAGAATTTTTGTGTTGATTTCTCTCACATGCATCTCCAGCATAAGTCCCATGTTCTTTTCTTTTTATTTTTTCATTCAACATACTATCTTTCACCATCATCAATGTCACTTTCCCAATTGGAGCAAAATTACTTAAAGACATAACTAGAGTTTCATGACTGTCAGGCAAGGAATTAAGTAACAACAGTGCTTGCATCTCATCATTTAGGTCATACTCATAGCAATCAGTTAATTCACCACACCTTAAAAGCTATTTAGATGCTCAATCACCGAATACCTTCTTTATATTTCATATTCACCAGTTTCTAAATAAAAAAAAGCTTTATTCTATGCAATTTTATGCTCATATAAACCGGTTAATTTAGTTCACAATTCATGAGCATCAATCTTAGTGACATATGATGGAATATGCTACTGTCAATCTCCTACCTAATCAAACAACAGTCTTCTTGTTTATTTTATATCAATCCTGATTAGTCTTCTTAGCATGTTTAATCCCTTTAGCCTTAATGAGATCAAACAAATCCTTGCAATACAATAGGTCTTTCATTATTTGTTTCTAATAAGAATGATTTAATTTAATCATTGTACCTCCTAAATTTTCTTTCAATTTAATCACATGAAGTAAAGCAACAATCAAGCTCTTGATACTTCTTGTTGGAAATAAAATTAGAATATATCATAGTGAAAAATATTGAATTACCAAGATCAACTTTTCCCACCCTATGTAATTAAATAAATTTAACACAAAATTAACTGTAGAAAAACAAATCAGGAGAATAGTAATTTTTAACATAGAAAACCCCTCAATGTGAAAGTAAAAAATCACAACACTTAGTCCAATAAAAATTCTTTCATTAATAAATAATTAATGGGTATAATAACATCTTCTTAGTAATTTTTGGGGCCAACTTGAATAAAACTCTTCACCAAAATAAGTGAAATCTCAATATAATAATTCTAACTAATTATAGTGTAAAATCAACTAATAAAAAAAATTTAAGATAACATATACACTATAATGCCCAAAATATTAAGAACAATATACTCAAATTTTATATAAATCTGAGTAAGTTTCATTGTCAATCTTCAATAAAATAGGTGAAAACCTATGCAATCTTCCTCTTTCTCCCTTTGGCATTGTCATGCGTCACGACTTCTAAAATTTTCACCCTTATGCACGTAATCCAAGTAAATATATACAAAACCTTGTTGTAAAAGATTTAAGAATACTTATTTTATTAAAATCAACTTCCTTTTTTTTTTATTCAACCTTTATGTAAATATAAATGATATGTGAGTCCAATTAAAGGAACCCACCAACAGTAATGCAATATGTAAATATCATTATAAACTGTTAAAGAAGTTAGTGATTCAGTGGTATGTCATGTCTTTAAAATAAAACAATTTATTTTACTATTTAAGTTTTCTTAAAAAACCTTAATTATAATTTTGATCTTCATAATATATAAATTACTTATATTTTAAATATAATATTTTCTTTTGATTTTTATAATATATAAAAAAATAAGTTGAATTTCAATTAATAACTTTTATCAAATTGAAAATAAAAAATTTTAGTTAACACATAAATTCTAACAAAATTTCAAATTGATAATTATTGGAAGTAAGTCTCATGATCTCAATAGCTAAATTGGAGACTTTTTTTTATGTTAGGTGTGTCACATAATTGCACGTTTTGTGAAGTTAAAAGATAAGCTCCATTAATTTTTCATTATGCAATTGCTAATTTAGAATCCAATTAAATTTTTATATGTTAATTAAGATTTTTTTTTTATCTTTAATATGAGGGAGGTTACTAATTTATATATAAAAGAAAGTAAAATAAAAAACTATATTTTAAAAAAATTAAACGTGGTAAATTTATATATAAAAAAATAAATTTGTAATTAAGAGGAAAAAAAATGAAATAATAGCACTTGATGCTTCTGCGAGGCAGCTCCCCTTGGATCGCACCTCTCTTTGCATCCGCAAATTATAGTGTAACTATCTTGAAAGTGGAAAAGGGCATATTTTAAGCATTGCAATTTGTAATAGAAAAGTTTTATTGAAATAAAAAGTTTAGCAACATCGGTGGCTTTGTTTAATCCAAATATAATTTTTATAAAATTGATTTTATTTATTTGTGTTTATAACTACAAAAATTAAAATTATATATAAAAAATATTTTATTTACTTAATATTATAAGTAATAAGCATGATGAAAAATAACATCCATTCACTATAAGAAGTTCGATATTCAGTGACAAATTTTAGTGACAAATTTAATAATGGAAATTTTGTCACCATATAACGGAAAGAAATAAATTTTTCATGTAAATAATTTAACCTTCTGTTATTAAATTTGGTGAGAGTTTCCTTCCTATTTTGCCAATGATTATTAATGTCAAATTCAATATATTAATTCTGTTGTTGAACTCATTGCTAATATTTTAAAAGTTAATTAACAAAGAAATAAATGATATTTTTTAAAAGAATTAATTTTTGTTAATTGAGCAACTGATTTAATGACAGAATTCTAAAATTTTGAAAAAAAAAGGATGGAATCCTTTCGTGGTGCAAATCTTGAAGAAAGATTTCTTCTATATTCGAATGGAGGTACGTATGTTCTCAAAAATTACTCGGTTTGGCCATTGGGTAAAGTAAATCCAACCCCTATGCTTTTATTGGGAATAGGTGAAGAAAAATAGAAAAGTGTTCACATTAAGATCCTAGTGTATCTAAAGGCATATAACCTCAAAACAAATGAGGAAGACCTTAGCATTCTAGGTGAGCTGTAAAGGACAGATGTTAAGTCACTGAAAAACATCCTATTGGAAAGTAGTGAATGACAAGAGACGTGAAGACAATTGATGACATTTCCATAGAACATGACAAAGGACGATATGAGGTAACTACACATATGCTCACTAGCTTTCATAGGTCGGAAGGAGATCCCCTCAATTGATTCATCGACAATATGAATCTTCTTATGGTATCAGGATCTCACTATTCAACAAAAGGAGGAACCATCTTCACATCAAGATGAATTTATTTCAAGTCATTTAGCGACATATTAATTAAGTGTGTTCACTCCACTCCATTTCTATCTCGAGATTATTCAGCCATAAAATCACCCAAAAGGGTTGAGTGAATTAAAAGGTGATGTTCCCGAAAGAGCACTCCTTAAGATCCAAGGATGACGATGAATCAGAATTGGATGACAAGTTAATAGAGTCATTTGACCTTCCAAACATGAAAAGAAAAATGTGAAAAGTTAATACTACCTTTAAAAAATCAAGCAATTGTAAAGGTTAGGTCGAGCGACAAGGAAGAAAAGGAAAAAAAAAGTTTAGAACAAGGATGGTCATTCGAACAAAGAAGGGAGATAGAAGCATGAAAACAAGGTGTCGCGAAAGGATAAGAAAGAGTCAATAAGATTTAGAAGAGCCTTTTTTAAGGAAAAAAAAGTGAGAAATATGATAATTAAACCAAAATCACTTATAAAAGCATAATAATCACGATCCAAGGCCACTAATAGTCATTTTAACAAATAAAACCAAGAAAAGAAAGACTGCTAAAAATCGAAAGTCAATAAAGCAAAACAATTAAAGACATAGCAAATATAGATGGAAGTAAAACTAAAGCCCTATATTATTAATGTCAACAAAACTACAATGAAGCAAGAATAGATCAAAAAGCAAATGAATTACCATCTTAAAACTATGCAAGCCAAAGAAAAAAGAAATGTAGCAAAAAACAAAGGAAACAAAGGAGAAAGGTTGTACTTGAGGAAGAAAACCTCAAAAAACCATAAGAAAGTCATTGGAAATATAGGGAGAAGCATGAAAACGCAATGAGGACGCCCAGTGCACAAAAGAAGAAACATCTAAAGGGATTTAGGGAGGAAAAAGTGTTTTTCAAAAATTAGCTTGGTTGTTTAAAGGAAAACTCAGGATGATCTAAAGGTCGAGATGTAATGAGATGAATGATCTATATGACAATCCATGCCACTATGACACATTTGTGGTTTAAATTACACCTTAGAAATACACCTCTCATGATTGCACCTGCATCAGCCGCTTCATAGCTGGCACGAGAATACAAAAAGATGCTCATGGGTTGAATGACTACTTATAGAGTAAAAGGGGACAAATGACACAATCCAAAATACACTTATCGGACTATGACCAATTGATCACGTTAGTAGGCAAAGCAGAACCCTAATCAAATAGCTAGATTATGACACTAAGCTTCTATGACAAAATGTATCTTTTGGAGACAACGACTCAAAAGCATTCAGGAATATGGTTGATTGGTCGAGCCCATGGACCAAGTACTGATTAATCAACTAAACATGACATCTAGGTGCAGTAGTTAGGCTGTGATTAAGCAATTCACATACAATCCATAACAAGTTGAGCACCCAAGATCATACACAAATAACATGATCATTTTCCCCAATATGCGAAGAGAGATCTTTGCCCCGTCATCGACAAATTATTAATACATAACTAGTTATTCATGCAAGAGTTGAATCAATGACAGGTTCTCACCTATATAAAGCCTCCAAGTGTATCACTTAGGGAGAATTCTCAATATACTCACAAAAAGACGCCAGATTGACTTAAGCATCTGTGTGCTAGACAGACAACTTTTATCGTGCACTATTAACTTTGTTTTTTATGCAAGACATTTCGCAATAATAAACCACCATATATGTTGACCCGCTCTAATAAGGAAATTTCATAGATTGTTAATAATTATGTTATGAATATTTCCAAAACCTTTTTTTTTAAGTTAAGATTAGGTCTTTAATGAATATGCATTTTCTTGACATGGAGTCTGGTAAGCTAACCATAGAGTATTTAATGAATAACAAGAATGTGGAAGTTGTAATTCTAAACAAAGATATTACTAAGTGAAGTTGGAACATGTTTTCTTCTAATATTTTCTTTTCTATTTTTTTGATATATGCATTCCAATAAAATTTACTCAATTGATTATCCATTGTTAGAACTTAGAACAAGTTTATATCATCCAATTGAGCAAGAAGAATCTTTAAACATTGCACAAATAAATATGTTAAAGAATCAATAAAAAAAATTTGAATATTCTTCAATCTAATATGTTAAAAAAAACATGATTGATCCCTTTGACACGTTACAAATTAATAAAAGTTAAATGTCTATCGGTTTATCTTTTCTCAAAGTCAATTTTAAATCCCAAAGAATGTTGACTTCTTACAACATGTGGGCCCTATTATTTAGTACTGAAATATAGTAATAATTGATATTATCTGATAAAATTCTTGACTTACAACATTAATATGACTCTCAAATTTTTTAAGAATAATTTGTTTTTTAAATAATTAAAATTACTCATACTTCAAAGTTATGAATTATTATGTTAAAATAATAATTAAAATATATAATCAATCTCAATTATTCTTTACACGTGCTCATGATTTCTTCAGATATTCAAATTGAGTATCTACTTTTTATTTGTAATTAATACAATTAATTGATTATAATCAATAACTAATCTCGATTATTCTTTGCACGTGCCCATGATTTGTTTTGGTAATCAAATTGAGTATCTACTTTTTATTCATAATTAATATAATTAATTGATTATAATCAATAAAAATTAAGCGCAATACTAAATCAAGATTTAAAATTTTAAAATCAGAAATTTAATCAAATATCTATTAAATTATTTCAAATTTCAAAAGTAAATATTCAATTAATTATCATAATTGAATATTGATACCGAATATTCATAAATTAGAAATTAAAAAAATTCAATTAACACGTTAATTTAGTAGCATTCGATTTCAAAGGTATAATTAAATATCGAAATCAAATATTTCAAATTTTATTTTAAATAACTAACTTTTGCTAAGATAAAAAAAATTCATATATCAAGTGTAAAACCAGTTTCAAAGGGATAAAAATGAAATTCAACAGACAAACTCAAATATTATTCTTTATGTGTGTCAATTATTTTCTTGAGTAATAATTTATTTGATAATTTTTTTACAAATTAATTTATTTTGACCAAATTTTATTAGCAAATTGAATGCAATATTTAGGCCTTGAAATATAAATTTGTATATTTTTTAAATTTGAAAAGTGATTTCAAAATAAAATGTCCAGTTATAACTTATTTAATTTAAACTAAAACATCATTTATGCATAAAAAGATATATATATATATATATATATATATAAAACCGTTAATATTGAAATCTCAACCTTCAGATATCTACAATTGTCAGTTCAAAATTTTAATTTGAAATTTGGTTTAAATGATTGTTAGCTCTTATTAACGCATAATTTCATCAATCAAAATTAATGCATAATTTATTACACAATTCAAATTTATCTATCATTAATAGGCTAATTCTAATCACCTAAATTAAATCAAGTGACATTATTATTATTATTATTATTATTATTATTATTATTATTATTATTATTATTATTATTATTATTATTCACCATTGTTTTTCTATTTAAGCCTAAACTATAAACATATGTTGCCATTAGCAATTTCATTTGTAAACATCCACTCTAACCTTTTTCATTTTTTTGTAGCTATCATTTAGTCTATTCTTATTTCATTGATTTTTACTTTTTCTTTTAATTGAAACTTCTTACTTCTTCCAAGTTTTCAACAATGGTGTTTATTTTATAAGTTTTTATCAATTTTCCTACGTAGTCAAAAACTTTGCATCCATTCACCTCAAACTCTAATTATTAATTTATGTTTTGAATAGTGGCAAAGCTACACTCACGTGAGTATATGCAAATGAAGACATTGAACTTCTAAATTTTTTAAGATATATTAGATAATGATATATATATGCATTCATTAAATTTTAAAATGTGAACCTATTAAAATGTAATAAGATTGAATGGCGAACCACACCTCCTCTTTAATTTTGAGTCAATCGGAAGAATTGTACATAATTTTTTATTTAGTATTACTCAATTAATATTTATATAACAAAAAATCACTATCCATTAATGATATTTTTCTCTATTTTTTATTCTTCCTATAAATATTAACTTGGAGATATCTTCAATTTTTATTTTTGTTCTTTTATCCTTCATCTCTTAGCAAATGGCAAAGCCACCCTTATTTTTTTTCCCTTTAACCAATGTACTGTGACAAATTGTAATTAGGTTGTTGAAACATAATACAAATAGAATTAGAACAAGGTTGTTAATGACAGAATTTTCTATATATACAATGTTGTGGGGATTTTTTGATAGCAGGGGCCCAAGAAGCAAAAAGCCCAGATGAAAAAGGGGGTCGCCCAAACTCGGACAAGATCGCTGGGGGCCTCGCGGTAGGCAAGTTGTTGTGAGCTCCAGCTGACAAGGATATCGGCGAAGCCCCTCTCTCCAATGTCTGAGAACCAATCAAGAGCTTGATAGGTGCTGCCTAAAACATTTTGTCAGCCCATAGCCCACAAGGATCCGACAATGATTTGCCCAGCATTTATTACTTGTCATCTAAATATTTAATATTTGCACAGATGTAATCATAGTTATTAGAATAAATTATTATTATCTGTTGTAAGCCCCCCATATAAAAAAGGGAGGGGCAAAGGAAAAAGACTGGCTCGAGTGATCTATTAATGTAAAAAAAAAAAACTTTCTTGAAGAAGATAATACAACTCACCTTGGACGTAGGGGTCTGGCAGACTTTAGCCGAACCACGATAAAAACTCTTTCTTGTTCTACTCTCTATTTCACCTTGAATCTCATTGTAAATTCATATGTACTAATCTATAGGGTAGTAGCTCGGTTTCTCGAACCCTCTTTGATTGGTTACCAAAATCGATCATCAACATTTTGGCACGCCTGGTAGGACCGACTGCTTACACGTTCTTTGCAATGGTTAGAGGTAGAACAACCAGAAGTTCAAGTGCTGCCAATCCGCCAGGTGGTCATGGCGAAGGACAGCAAAACGTACCTGAGGAAGAATACCCAGTCTTGACAAGTACTTCTTCTGCCCTCCCGGAGGCAAATGGAGTGCAAATACTGTGCCAACGACAAGAAGTACTTGAAGGTACGGTGAAAAGGCTCGTCTACGTGGTCAAAGCACTGACCCGGGCCTGCATTTAGAGAGCCGGAGAGCATGACAAGAATGACCCTACAACTGAAATAGCCAAACGGCTGCAGGCAGAGGTGTCAGCACGGAGATAGCAGTTGGCCGAAGAAGAGATTCAAAAGGCCAACTCAAATCTTTCCTCCAACCTATAGCCAAAAGAGGGAGGCCAACGGGCTTAAAAGGAGAAGGGGAGCCAACATACCAAAGACTCACACTACGTGGAAGGTTCAAAGGTGGACCAGGACGATGCCAAAAGTCAGTGGTCTGAAGCTCAAGGTCAAGTGATCGAAGAGCTGCTACAAAGGGTGCGAAAACTGGAGGAAAGCCCCTCAACTCAGGATCAATCAGGCCATTACAAGGGTAGAACTCCATTATCCAAAGAAATCAAGATGGAACCTCTTCCTCAGCGCTTCAAGATGCCATCAATCTTGTCGTACGATGGAAGAAGTGACCCTTATGACCACTTGGATACCTTTGACATTCAAATGGACCTACAAACCAGTAACCCCTGGTTAAATGTCGGATTTTCCCAGCAACTCTCGGGGACGTGCTGAGGGGATGGTTTAAGAGCCTTCAAGTTCGCAGTATTAGCAGTTGAGAGGAATGCCGAATCAAGTTTCTGGACCAGTATGGGGCCCTGAGGAAACAGCTTACACCTCTTTGACACCTAGCCATGATCTTCCAAAAGAAGAATGAATCGCTGAAGGATTATATCTCCAGATTCCAATGTGAGATTAGTAATGTGGAAAGCCTTTTTGACAACAACATTTTGACTGCAATCTCAGTCGAACTTCATAGGGACGAAAAATTATACGAAAGTATATACAAACCTCCGGCAAAGAACCTACGGGAATTTTATGAGTGGGCTACCAAGGAGATCAGAAGGGAGGAAACTTTTGGCTTGAAAGGATTTGGGCAGAAGGCCGAAGCTAGCCCTTCAGCCCCCAGTAGGGACAGGAAAGGAAAAAGCTATAGCAAAGATCGGGCAAATCAAGTCAATAATGTGGGAACACAACCCACGAAGAGACCTAGGGTCAAGAGATCTGAACCCCAAAGTCTCCACAGCAACTATAGCATCCTAACTAACACCCCGAAAAAAATATATATCATAGAAAAGCATAGGGAAAATTTCAAACCATCGAGGCCACTGCTAACTCCCCCGAAGCATCGGGACCCGAACAGGTTTTGTGCCTATCATAATGATATAGGGCACACAACCTCCAAATGCAAATCTCTTAGGGATGCAATTGAAGATCTTATCGGAAAGGGCCACCTGAGGGGTTACGTGGCGCAGCCCCCAAACCATTAATCTCTGTCGCACTCGACACAAACACCTCCTAACGCTGAGCAAAAATAGACAGCAATGGTCAAAACCATCTACACAATCCATAGGGGACCACACATTGCTAGGACCTCACATAGTTCACGAGAACGATATGTACGAAACACAAGCTACGTGTTGTCCAAGGGTAATGCGTATAACAGGTCCGGTAAGAAGGTAAAGATGGCCCCCAGGTCCATCACTTTTGTAGATGATGACGAAAGGGGAATTCAGTCTCCGCACAACGACACTGTTGTTATTAGGGCCAAGGTTGGCAATGTCGAGGTGAGAAGAATTATGCTGGACATCGATAGTTCGGTCAATGTTATGTATAAGGGATGCTTTGATCAAATGGGACTAAACCGGAGTAACCTTGAATCCTCACCTGACCCTCTCTTCGATTTCACCGGCGACACGATATTCCCCGTAGGATGAATTAAACTCCCCATCACTTTGGAAGATAAAGACTGTCAATCCACTATCCTGACTGATTTCTTGATTGTGGACTACCCGTCAGCCTACAATATTATCCTGGGACGATTGGCCATGAATGACCTAGATTTGGTTATTTCCACAAGGACTTTGACGGTCCGTTTTCCCACAGCAAGTGGGGTCGAGTGTGTGAGAGGCGAGCAGTACACAACCCGATGCTGCTATGAAGACGTCGTTAAGATCAGAGATAGAGGTAGAAAGATGGATGTGACTATCAGTAAAGAACCTCAAGCCTTGAACTCAATCAAGGTAAGTCACGGCCTCGACCCACAAGACTGGGAAACAGAAAAAGAAATCGGACCAGTCGAAGAACTAGAAAAGATCAGGGTCGGCGAGGCAAGTGACCAGCGACGATTTAAACTTAGGGGTAATCTATCTCCTAATGTGAAAAGCCAGCTAACGAACTTTCTCAGGGCAAACGTAGATGTCTTCGCCTGGAGCCACGAGGATATAGTGGGGATCGATCCTAAAATTGCATCACACAAGCTAAATATCGACCCCCTCCATCAGCCAATAAGGTAGAAAAGAAGGCCTCTGACTGCGAAATGCTCATGCACCATGAAGAAGGAAGTCAAAAGGCTATTAACAAACAGGTTCATCCGAGATGCTCATTACCAGTCTGGGTAGCCAACCCCGTCTTGGTCAAAAAGAAGAACAGGAGATGGCAGACATGCATAGACTTTACAGATCTCAACAAGGCCTGCCTAAAAGACAGCTTCCCTTTACCAAGAATTAACCAACTCATAGACACCACGGTCGGCCATCAACTCCTCAGCTTTATGGATGCTTACTCCGGGTGCAATCAGATACCTTTGGAGCCACAGGATGAAGAGCACATGTCATTCATCACAGACAAGGGGCTATACTGTTACAAGGTAATGCCCTTCAGACTTAAAAATGCCAGAGCAACTTATCAGTGGCTAATCAATGCAATGTTTCGGGACCAAATTGGAAAGACTATAGAGGTCTACGTAGACGATATGCTCGCCAAATCTGGACAGGTCTTCGATCACATGAAAAACTTAGATGAAATGTTTCAAATCTTGAGAAGATATCGGATGAAATTGAACCCACTGAAGTGTTCTTTCGGAGTAGCTTCCAGAAAATTTCTGGGACTCATGGTCAATAAAAGAGGTATAGAGGCCAATCTCAAGAAAATAAAGGCGCTGGTAGACATGAGGTCACCTAGTGGAACAAACGACGTCCGGAGCTTGATTGGATAAATTACAGCCCTAAGTAGATTCATGTCCAAAGCGACAAATCGGTGCTTGCCATTTTTTGAAGCCTTGAAAAGAGGGAAGCATTTCGAGTGGATGGAGGAATGTGAAGCTTCCTTTTTATCTTTAAACGAATATATAGGTCGGGCCCCTCTTCTTTCTAAATCATAGGAAGGTGACATCCTTATTCTCTACTTAGGAGTGTCACGCCATGCCATCAGTGCGACTCTTGTCTACAAGGAGAACGGGGTACAACTCCTAGTGTATTATGTGAGCAAAAGGCTGGTAAGTACTGAAGAGAGATACACTCTGATAGAGAAGCTCGTCTATTGTCTCGTGGTTGCATCTAGGAAATTGCGACCATACTTCCAGGCCCATTCCATCGAGGTCCCAACTCGATACCCGTTGAAACAAATTTTTTAGAAGGCAGACACCTCAGGTCAATTACTAAAGTGGGTAGTCGAACTCGCTCAATTCGACATCTGTTATAAACCACGGTCGGTGATAAGGGACAAGCCTTAGTCGACTTCATAACAGAGTTTACTGGACCAGCAGAAGAGGAGGTTGGAACCCCAGAAGAGCTTTGGTGGGATTTCTACATTGACGGGTCTTCATATGATCATAAAACAGGAGCGATAGTCCTACTCATCAATCCTGAAGGGCATGAAATCTATTGTGCTTTGAGACTCAAATTTCAGGCCACTAATAATGAAGCCGAATACGAAGCGCTTCTGGTTGAACTTCACCTTGCGAAGGAAGTTTAGGCTGAGAACTTAAGGATCTTCAGTGACTCTTAGCTAGTTGTCTGCCACATACGAGGGGAATATCAGGCAAAGGGGGCAAGAATGGCTATGTACCTACAGAAGACACAAGAACTACTTCACATGTTTTGAAGGCACGGAATTAGCCAGGTCCCACAAACTCAGAACGTACATACGGATGCTCTGGCCCGCCTGGCCACAACCAAGGACACGAAATTCATTGGTGTAATTCCTGTAGAAGTCTTGTCATCCCTTGCCATAGAATAGAAAAAAGAAGTAATGACAACCACTCTAATATATGATTCATGGATGACCCCCATCGTGAAATACCTTCAAAGCGATGAGCTCCCAGAAGATAAGTTAGAAGCACGTCGTGTCCAATTCTAAGCGGCAAGATATTGCATCATAGATGATGCGCTTCACAGGAGGGGTCTCTCAGCCCCGCTCTTTCACTGCATCGATGGCCCCGAGCGTGGCATCATCTTAAAGGAGATATATGTCAAACACTGCGGTAATCATGCGGGGGGCTATCATTAGCCCAAAAAGCCCTTCGACAAGGCTTCTTCTAGCCAACCATGAAACGGGACCCCACGGACCTCGTCAGAAAGTGTGACAAATGCTAGAGTTTCACCAACATCCCTCGAGCTCCCCCGGCTTGCCTCCAGCAAATGGTCAGCCCATGGCCCTTCACGATTTGGGGGATTGACTTAATAAGACCTCTTCTCACAGGTCACGGGAACTATAAGTACGCTATGGTCACTGTGGATTACTTCACCAAGTGGGTAGAAGCGAAGGAATTAACCCAGATTTCTTCCTCTCAGATACAAAGGTTTTTCTGGAATAATATTATCTGTCAATTTGGCATTCCCCAACAGATAGTGTCAGATAACATGACACAATTCACCAGCGAACAATTCATCCAATTCTGTGATGACCTTGGGATTTTGAAAAGTTTCTCATTGGTGGATCACCCTCAAACCAATGGGCAAGTAGAGGCAGTCAATAAGATCATAAAACAGATCCTGAAGAAAAAGATGGAAACAAAGAAAGGGGCATAGGTGGACGAATTACCTATGGTATTATGGGCCTATTACACCATGGCTTGCAACTCCACGGGGGAAACCCCTTTCTCGATGGTTTACGCGATGGAAGCTGTGTTACCAGTCGAGCTCGAGGTCACCTCCCACTGAAAGGCCACCTTTAACGCAAAAGAAAATGACCAGCTACTCTCAGTAAGCATCGACCTCACCGAAGAAAAAAGAGACAAAGCATGTCTAAGAATAGTGACTTACCAGCAGAGGATAGATTGATATTACAATAGGAAGGTGCGGGCTCAAAGCTTTAAGACAAGCGACCTCATCCTATGACTTATCCAGCCAGGAGGTCGCGACCCCAGGGATGGAGTGCTCGGATCAAATTGAGAAGGACCGTACGTCGTGAAGGGAAGGCTGTAGGTCGGGGGATATCGCCTTTCCAATGTTGAAGGAATAGAACTTTCTCAAGCCTGGAATGTTGAACATCTCCGGCCCTATTACCATTAGAGCAAATTTGACGAGGAGAACTTGTAACAGTATTCTAAATTAAATAAATCCTCTTTGTCCCTAACACAAAGGCGATGCATGTACTTACTCAAATCGTGGGAATGATGACATTTTAATCGAGGAAAATTGTATTTACCACATTATAAATAAAAGGAGGACCAGCTCTCACTTTGCCCAATATGGAATGACTGAAATGCATGAGCCATAAAACCAAGAGAGAAAGAGAAAAAGAAAGCAAGATCCATTGAAGCTT
>JANHAO010004456.1:0-24182 GCA_026873985.1 Saraca asoca | reverse complement strand
TTGCAAAGTCCACAATTGTTGCTTCCTTTTTATGATTCTCAAAAAAAAGTCCAATTTGGAGGCTTGACAAGTTTATACTTCAACAATCTTGATAGCTTCCGGGGCCTATTCCTCACTGCAGGAATCAGTTCATCATTGGCATTAATTATAAACATAGCTATATTCCTTTATCAACACAGGCAGGTTTTGATGCAATTTGATCCAATGACTCAATGTGGATAAGAATTCGCGTCATGTTAAGGATATTCGACCAGAAGAACCTGAGAGAGAAAACTCCACAAGTTTCTAAAAAGGCTCCTGATGACAGTGTCACTCGAGCCCCTTCACCTACATCTCACCCTTTTGCTTCGCTAACCCTTACACACTCTTCGTTTTGAGAGCTAGAAACACATTCTACAAGGTCACTCAGGCAATTAAAATGTAATTTGCCAGCTTCTTCTAGATAGGGACAGTAGATTAAGAAAATGATTCCGATTACTGAATATTGTACTAGCAGCTTGTAAACTAACCATCGAAAGTTGAATAGTGTGTTCATCCGATAACTATACTCACCTTGTGTTTGTTGTTGTGGATTTCCGTCTTAAGAGTAAAAGGCAAATTCACACCAGTAACAGCTATATGTGGGACATCAAAACTAGTCAATACAGAACATACCAATATTTTCAGCAAATGCTTTTATGCCCTTTACATTCACACTCTTATAATTAGTCCTAACTATACTGCAAAGATCTCTGATCTCCCCAGAAAGCTACTAAAATTTTCGAGAAGAATGAAGAAGAATATTGTAGATCTATACAAGGTAGACGCTAATGATGGACTAGACCATGAGGCATTGGTTACAAAACTTCCCCATTCTCTTGCTCTTTTATACACAAACTTAAATATACAAGGATATCACCATAGGTACTGTTCAAGACACCCTTTCAATTCTTGGAGAGTCGCGGGTTTTGACACAAATGAATCCATACCATTTGCATAACACTCTTCTGCACTCTCTGACAAAGCATTTGCTGTCATCTGCATGAATACGACATTGAAGATAATAATTAATTACTATTCAAAGATTATGAAAACAGAAAAATTTAAATCATTTTAGTCAGATATTATGGAAAAGTAAGACTAAATGCTTACTGCAATAATGGGCATCCGCTTTGTACAAGACCGAGAACATTCATTCTCGTGCAAATCTGAAGCTGGCAGATTTTGCTCAATTCCAGCTTTTCTTGCAGCATCCCAATTGCCAGTTTCTTCAAAAGAACGAATCAGTCTCGTTGCTTGAAGACCATCCATAACTGGCATGCACACATCCTACAAAGTGCAAGTACCACATAATTATCAGAATTCAAAATCATGCCTTAATGGACTCAATATAAATCTATCAACACTAACATTAAACAGCAGTAGTTTTTGCCCTTTCCTCTCACTTCATTAGCTATTTTATACAAGTTGTTCATAAAAACCATCATATGTTGCAGTGATCATTAGTCTAAGATTCCAGAAAGTACCATCAGAATGAGATCATAGCTAAATCGCTGAACTGCATGCACAGCTTCAACTCCGTTATTCACAACATCTATGCTATGACCTAGTTGCCTCATCATTGACTGTGTCACCATGACATTGATCTTGTTATCTTCAACGAGAAGGATCTTAGGCTTTGGTGTGGATTCGGCTACTTCTGATGAGCTGCTGCTAGTAACAGACTGAGAAGCTATATTTGATTTCTCTGGACTCTGACATGTTTGCTGGGGTCCACTAGTATTTGTTGCCGTAGCCACTTCTCTGCTTAACTTGGAAGAATCGACAGAATCTGAACATGCATCATGTGACCAAGCATATGTCTTATGTTGACGTTGTTTGTCAGTACCAACTACTTTTCCATTCTTGGTGTCTGGATGGTAACTAAATGAACTTGCTGATTCAGCCATCTCTGTAGCATCAAAAACTAGGGATACATCCTCAACTGAAGTTGTCCCTCTTGATCCGGTGTCACTAGACAGGAGAGAGTAAGAATTCTCTGAAAATCCATTAAATTTGCAGGGCAATAAATTTTGGTTCCTGCTAGGTCCATTGGAAGCAGACAAAGAACCCAAAGTGCGAGGTTGAAATTGGAAGAAACCCTCTGTTGTATCATCGGAAGCAGCATTATTATTCTCCATGTCTGAGAGCTCATCAGGGTCATCAGAATGGTCACATACGTTTGAAACCTTGTATGGTAGTATGAATGTAAATGTAGAACCACATTGTACTTTGCTGGACACAGTTAGATGACCACCCATTAACTCAACCTATTCCAAAGACACAAGAAAGTTGCTAAAAGAGTTAAATAAAGCAGGAAAACAAAACCTCCTATTTTAAATAAAAAAAATGCGTACCAGTTGTTTGCAGATGGCTAGTCCTAGGCCTGTGCCACCATACTTTCGAGCGTGGTCCGCACTGACTTGCATGTACCTTTTGAATAAAGTAGGTATAGCATTTTCTGTCACATTATAAATTGGAATAAATTTCTGTTATATATATCTGATTAGTATTTTTCTGTGAAAAGAACACACACTTATGAATCCAAAACATGATTGTAAAACTAAGAGATGGTTCAAGACACAGATTTGAAAGATACCTGGTATTCCAATTCCAGTGTCACATACATCACAACGTATCCACACTGTTTTTTCAGCTGAATTTGAATGTTCCTCAGTATCTCCATTCACTGAGCGAGCACTTTTAAGTGGAGATTGACATTCATCACTAAATTGATGATTTTGAGTAGGATGGTCAGAATGATTTTGATCATTCTGATGATAATTATCACTGCAATTTTGAGCTGTTGAGAGATATTTCTCTTCCTTATGACCATTCACTGAAACATTTGGCTGGTCTGCCTTCATCTTTTGGTGGCTTTCTTCTGGTTTTTCAAAAGACGGCTCTGATACAATGTAGAGTTTTATACCGACTTTGCCTTCATGAGTGAACTTTATTGCATTGCTACAAAATATTGAGAGAATGATATACCTTGATTATAAACTTGATCAAATTGTAGCAAAGAGAGACTATAAAAGCTTAGTACCTAATCAAATTTGTGAGAATCTGCCGGATCCTTAAAACATCTCCAACAACCTGCAATTACACGTGAAGAACATGAAGTGTAAATGAGTTGACACTGAGCTAATGATAACATATTCTATGGAAGTCTCAGATAGTATAGCGTGCAAGTATACATAATTTCCCACCTCTATGGGTACATCATCTGCTACATGTCCTTCTAAGGTTAACATTTTCTGCAACGATGCAGCAGCAGTCTGTAGCACATGCTTCACTACCTCTCTAGGTCGGAATTTAGTAGCTTCCAACTTCATGACCCCTACAGGGAGATGGGCTAGTTTGAGTTGGGATGAGAAGAAATATAATGGTATACACTACTTCCAAATTGCACTCTGCTTCAAACTAGTATTCAGATAACAGTCAGATTTAGATATTACAGGTAAGAAGTGGAAGGAGGATAGTTTTCAAACCTGATTCAACCTTGGAAAGATCAAGTATGTCATTTATAAGTTGAAGAACTAAATCTCCAGAAGATAGCATGACATCCAAGAATTGTCTTTGCTCACGATCAAGTTTTGTGGTAGAAAGAATTTCAGCCATGCCAACAACACCAGACAGTGGAGATCTTATCTCATGAGACATGGTTGCCAGCATTTGCTTTGCCCGCATAGTCTCCTCTATTAAAACATTGAAACAGAATAAGCTCTCTTGCTGCAAAATCAAACTAGAGTAAAATTTAGAGCAAACATTTGACTTAGTGATTGAACCTGTAATGTGAATGGTTTTATTCAGTTCTGTTTCCTTGGCTTTTTGAACTGCAATCTCTTCTCGAATTTTTGCCATCCTTTCTCTTTTTCTCACCTGCAGTTTTTATCAGAAATATAATAACCCTCTTTACGACAACATGAGTGCAAATATTATTCAAAAGCAAAATAACATTTACCTGATCTGTTACATCCATTCCCATGTAATTTATGCCAATTGTCTGGCCTGCCTTGCTAAAGACAGGTTCTACATAAATCAAGAATGTCTTTGAGCCAAATAACTCTGTCTCAAAGGTAATTTCCCTTTTTGCAGGTAATCCTTTTTCCAGAACTTCTCTCTTGAATTCTTGAGATTCCTTGACACCGGATCCTGTGAAAATTTCAACATCTGTTTTTCCTATAATGTCCTGAAAAAAAAATGAGGAAACTAAAAGTAACATATTGCTGAAACTATTTTCAGAAAGAAAGACAAATTTTAAAGAGGACAGAAAGTTCTATTCTGAGGAACAAGGCAACAAGCTGTGAGGCTTCAGACGTGGTTGATGGAAAAAAATCACAATATGCAACAAATCAGTAGAACACTTTCTTTAAACCTTGCAACAAGTTATTCGACAGCGATGAATTACCTCCTCTTGCAAACTTGGAAAATGATTATAGATAAAGCGATAGCGCAACTCTTTGTCCTGGAAGCAAGAGCACCAAAGAATGAGCTTTTTGCAGCTAAACCATCATAATGGAATAGAGAAATTTGACATCAGCATAATAATGGAGCAAGGTATAGTACAGTTATAAATGTAATCAAAGCCCAAATTTCAAAGGGATACATGATCTTGTAATTAATAAACATTGCAGATTCATATCTCTATGAACGATCTAGTCACACATCTGACTTATTCTTGGCACTTAAATGAATTTCCAGTTCTTGTTTAGCTTCCCCTGCATCTAGACAGCACAGCAACATAGGGTGCAGAGTAGTGAACAAGAAGCCACTTAATCCCATCTAGGCAATATAGAAAACAAACAAAATTGTAGCTAAAGATAAGAAGTAAGAAAATGAAGGCCAGAGAAAATAGAGCTTCCCTCATTGTGGTGATTTTGGTGCCAGATCATGATATGGTAAACTTTGAAACCATATCATAACTAATTACTTCTTATGCATTTTAATTCCACTCCTTATGGGCTTTGATGAGACAAATAGCACTATAAAAGATAAAACGATAACAATTACCTAAATTCATGACTTGCTTTGATGTTCATATTTCAACATATCAGACACCATGTTGTAAGTAAGGCAGAATAAAGTATTTAAATAAGGGAGCTTGGAAATGCTTTGCAGAAAGAAAATAATTGACAACAATTTTAAGTTGGAAGCTCATGTGTAATGCTTGCTATAGCTTTACTACTTAACAGTTCTGAAAAATTATTGAAATCATCCAACACTACTTATCACTTTAAATATCAAATGCCGAGACCATTCTAAAAGTTGTTTCAGATACATTAACCAACTCAATACTCACTGCAATTTACCTGATGACCAATAACAACTGGTGCATTCTGAAGTACAAAGTGCAAAAAATTATCTGCCCTTTTCAGAATCTGGGACAGCTCTTCCACAGGTGAGGACTGCCTTTCGAGATTCTTTATACTTTCTTGCAACTTCTCCATAAGTTGTTGCTCTCTCCGGATACTTGCCTCCAACAGTTTCTCCAAATGCAAGGCACGCTGCTTCCAGTATACAATAGTGTCATACTCAGCATCTATCTCAATCCTCTTATTTTGAACAACAAAATCAGTTTTCCTGTGAGGTACATCATGCCATATGTCATAAACCTCATCCAATATAGAAACCGGGCGTTTATCACCACCATATCTTGCTTCCTCAAATCTATGCTCTTCCAATATTTCCTGCTTCCTGAGCTCAACCTCCTGCCTTTGTTTAGTTAAGTAGTTAAGTTCTTCTCTGAGAAGACGTATGGCGTTGGCCTGCTTATACTCCCAATGTTTCATAAGGTAAGTCAACTGAGAAGACCCTTTTTCTGTATAATTGGTAAGCTCCATGAGGCGCTTGAAATCAACTATAGTTGACTCCTCTATCATTGTAAGTGCTTCCAACATATCTTGGTCACTTCCCGGATTTTCTATGTTAAATTGCTTTCCAACATCAGTTCCAATGTCTTCGGGCCACATCGAAGAGAGGACTTCAATGTCCATGTCTTCAATAAAATCATTCTCCATCTCACACACCATCGTATTAAATTGATCACTTCCAATTTCTTTTATGCAATATGCAGCTTGAAATTCCAATTACGCCATTAGCATCAGTAATGATCCAAGTTTAGCTCTTGGCTTTGTTTTATCCAAAAGACAGGTTAGCAGGACACTAGGAGAGAGCCAAAGCACTGCAGCCTGCTGCAATATATTCCATGGGGACAAGTTTAAGAAAAGTTTGGTGTATAGATATTAAAATTTAAAAGAGATGTATAAAATGGAAATTGCTAAGAGAAAAAATTAGAAAGTGAAATAATAGTAAATGATACAAAATCCTAACTTCTGCAAACCATTGTACTACCAAGAGAAAATGTTATCATCGATTATGAAATTTTCTAAAAAATTAATATTGCAATTGTTGCAGGTTCAATTATCAGTCACCTTCGACATCAGCAATTATATGAGAAAATTATATTACTTTGTTGCAAAATTAGACCCCGCTCAAGAGATGCCAAGATGACCAAAAAAAAAAAGGCAGTTGAGAATTATTCATTAAAAAGTACCCAACATCAGAATTTTCAACAAAGGTCACCAACCAAAAAGTATATGGAGGAAAAAGCCAAAAAGAGAAAATAACACAAGGATTTGATGCCAAGCTAACTAATGGAAATTTTGATTGTGCCAAGATATCAGCAGAAAGCACCGGACTTGACATTGAAACATTTAGAAGAATGACGAAGGAAGTGAATATAAGCTTAGTAAAACAAAGAAATTGCATTATCTGAAGAATTCAATTATCTACGAACACTGGCTGATTGGAAGCTAAAAAATTATAGAAATTTTCAGGTGAAACAGAAAAATTCAAGCCAATCATCCCAATCCCATTAGCAAACTGAATATTATATCCATTATACAAAACAAGCCAAATACTCAATGAATTGAAACGATTTCCCTCCAAATGCACATATTGAAAGTAAATCACTGCAAAAATGATTAAAAATCAAAACAATTAAGCTCACCGTCTCTTTCAGGCATTCAAATTCAATCAGAGCCACCCACCAGAGATGAACCAGAAAGAAGAACTGAATTTGACAGAATGTTGAAAAAAGATTTTCCTGTAGATCTGAGGAATCTCGTCAACCGGCAAGTCAAAAGCCTTCAATGATGCAGCTGAAAAAGCATATCTAACCACTAGAATAGAGAGAGACTCTCAGCTTAAAGAGAGAGACGAGGACATCATGTGACTCTGTCTCTCAGGGAAGAGAGAAACACCAAAAATAATTTCAACAGAAACCCAAGAAGCCATGTGCATTGAGAGGTCAAAAATGATACAGAATTCATGGTGCCATTTTTTTTTTCTTTCACTTTCTTCTATTTTTGTTGTTTTTTTCTGTGTTTTCGAGTGTTTGTTCTGAGATGCACCAAGCCAACAGAGTTCAGTGTTTCCTATTATAAAACCTCAGATAACCATAACATCAATCATGCAAATCATCAACTTATAATATCTCTTTGCTCTCTCTTGTCTCTCATAAAGCAGATTCAACCAATCATAAAATTCTTAGAGAGAGAAAATAGATTATTACAGGGATGATGCGTAGTCTTTTTTCCCTTTTTTTTTTTCTTTAAATCCAAAGGAAGCCATTGCTGTTCCCCGCGCTTTCAAGGTGGTGCGGCGCGTTTGAACACGCGCTATCTGTGAGAGTATGTGTCAAGTCAGAACAAGCCACATGAGAGATCTCCGCTTAACGTTAATTTAT
Organism: Saraca asoca; assembly: GCA_026873985.1. NCBI lineage: Eukaryota > Viridiplantae > Streptophyta > Magnoliopsida > Fabales > Fabaceae > Saraca > Saraca asoca. Next base: position 16,414 of record JANHAO010004456.1, on the reverse strand, counting down.
TTAACGGAAGAGTTTATTGTTAACCCGTGAAGCAAGACCTCCTTTGTTTACGCTAAATATATGGGATAACTTAGCAAAATATGATATTACCTCTAAAATTGTTTTTTCATTGCAATGACATGTGCCAGAATAGTTTCCTAAGTTTTCTTAAGTAGAATTAGGGTTCACAAAATAGATAAGTTGAAATGGATTAAGATTGGAAACATTAATGAATATATCACATGTTATTGCAATTAAAAAGAATTTCATGTGATAATAGGTTTATCTAAGTTGCTTTTAGTAAAAAAAAACGTTTTTTATATTCTCCTCTCCAATTTAATTGTAACACATGATAATAAATAAGTAGAAACCCTTTTATTATCGACGAAGTTAACATCTATTTCAGTTTATTTTATATCTATTCTCCATATACGATGCACAATTGTAAAAAAATAAAATAAAATAAAAAACCTAATTTAGCTCGGTGCACAAAAATATTATATAATTTTTTAGATTTATTTTTTTATATTAGATATTTAATATACAAACATTGTTATTTAATTCATTTTATTTTGAAATATTATTATTACAAATACTATTTAATATAAATATTTCATAATTTCAAATTAAATAAATTTGATGTGCTCAATATACATCATTAGAAAACATAAAAATTGAATTTAAAACCTATAGTTGACAATAAAAAAAATACACTAATTATAAATAATTTAAGATAATATATGCAATACATTTACAGGTGAATTTAAATTTCTATGGGTGAAAAGTTATTTCATTATCTGATTTTCTTGCCTATTTAGTAAAATTAGTAATAGATGAGCACTGATTTATTAAATAATCATAATTAATGAGTTTAAAAAGAAATATGAATACATCTGTCCGATGACAAAACTTTAATTTTATCTTAAATGCATTGGCAATATGTTTCATATTTTAAAGTTTTGAATTAAAATTTATTAGTTGTTTCTCTTAGGAAATTTGAATTTTTTCTTCAAATTATAAACTCATAAAGAAAAATATAAGAAAAAACATACAATAACATCAAAGTATAATAAAATCCTAGAATTGACATATTTTTAACCAAAATAATCTTAAATAAACATATAAAATCTAGGGGCAGTATAAAGAAAAATTATAGAATTAACTTTAAAAAAATCAAAATAAACATAAAATACATAAGGGCTAGTATAAAAAACTCATAAAATATACAAAAAAAATACAAACATAAAAGAATTAAGAAAGTGTAACAATAATACACTAAATAATCAAAACAACTAAGATAAACACCATAAATGATATAATATCATAGAATTAACATATTTAGTTTAATTAATAAAATAATGTAGGCCACCAAAGTAACATGAAGACAAACAATCAAATACCATAACAACTTAATAGCATTGGAGTTCTTTACCCCAGTTTACTACATTACAACAATGATAAGGGTTCTTGATTCTTCTTGGAGAAAAAAAAAAGATTATTTCCTCTCTAAATTGACTCCAAAATGTCAACTTTTTTTTGCCAAGAAAAATGATTTTAAAAATGAAATATTTTTCTTTCTAAAATAACAATTTTAAAAACAAAACATCAAGTCATCATTATCCAAATTAATTAGACAAATTATTTATGCAATCAATTTACTCTAAATTTTCTAATTCTATTTCAAGTCCCTAACTTTTGCAATCATGTATTTCACTCTCAAAATTATTATCCAAATATATAATTTCTCCAATGACATATATAATATCAAGGATAAATCCAAAAACAATCAAATAATTTGTAATCTTATATTGATACAAATTAATAAAAATATTAAAAATCATATTAGAGATATGTATATACTAACTAAAAGTATTTTATTTTTAGTGGCTTGAATTTCACTAAAACTCAATAATAAGAATACATATTCAGAAATATCAGAGGCCATCACATTTTTTATTATGTAGTTATTTTGAAAGTTCATCTCACATTTATGGCATGGGGTCTTATATTTGTTTTTAGAGAAATTCTAAGATTATGTATCAAGTATGCACATCTTTGTTCAAGAATTTCTTAAAACTTGAAAGTAAGAAAATTTTAATTGTATCCTGAATTTGTTCACACATTGATATAAATATTATATATAGATCCAAATATAAAATATTAGCCTATGAATATGAGGAAAAAAAATCTTTTAAAACTGACAAAACTACATTATAATCCATCAAAATCATCTTTGTACTACTAGTTTTATCATCATTTTGAAAATTAGAAATTACCTAAAATAACCTTCAGATTCCACATACACTTTAAAAAAGATATGTCACATTGAATCAAAGCTTTCTGACATTTTTATCTTCCTTGCCGCAAACCAAATCTTCTAAATGAAATTAATTTAGGTTTTATTTTTTTTGAAACAATAATGTGTTCAAGACAAAATTTTGAAAATAAAAAAACAAAGATTATTACCTGATTAATTCAAATAGAAAGATTGGCCGTTCATTCTGAACACCTAATTTGAATTTATAATGAGTTAGATTATATATAATTTAAATATTATAATTCCTCCAAAAAATTAAAAAAATAGTCTACTCAAATCAAATAATGTCAATCTCAGTAAATATGTATAATATAATATTAGTAGATAAAGAAACTTAAATTTTTTATAATATAACTTTTAAAAATATATAATATGAGGAAATCAATGATTATGAATTACAAGAATATATTTAAAAACACACTTGGTATATTAAATTTTTATATAAATTGCAACTCAATGATTGTTATAAAAAAAAAAAAGCAGAGTATATATTATTCCAACAATATAATATTACGTGTAAAAATATATTTGATGATATTTTATATTTAAAATATATTCATAATTTAAAATAAGAAATTTAGTAATAAAATTTTATTTATATTTTAAAAAATCAAACATTTATTAACTTTTAATATAAATTGCAACAATATAATATTACATTTAAATTGCAACAATATAATATCTCATTTTTTTAAAGTAAAATAAAAATATCACTAAATTTATTATTTTATAATTATATATGATGATATTTTAAATATGAAAATAATTAAATAATAGAAAATTTAAAATATCATAATTTCTCTAATATATTTGATATATTTTATATTTAAAATATAATCATTATTCTAAAATATAAAATTTAAGTAATAAAACATTATTTTCTGTTTTAAAAAAATGTTAAAAATCAAACAAATATCAATTTTTTATATAAATTATAATAATATAATATCATGTTTAAAAAAATATTTGATTATAAGATGAAAAATATAATTATAAAAATATGGGATATGTTTCATTGATTTACTCATAATATTATATTATTTTAAAGAATCTTAAACTTATTTTTTAACATAAAATAAAATTTTTATTACTAAATTTTTATTTTAGAATTATTATTATATTTTAAATATAAAATATTAACAAATAATACATAATTTAAAGTATCATAAACTTCCCACAAATTTAAAATATCATTTTTCTCAAATCAAATAATTTTAATTTCAATAAAGATATAAATTACATCAATATAATATTATTAAATAAAGAATCTTCGATTTTTTATAATATTATATTTAAAAATATATAATATAAGTAAATTAATTATTATAATTTCATTAATATAATATTATATTTAAAAACATATTTGGTCATATTAACTTTTTATATAAATTACAAATTAATGATTATAATAAAAAATGATGTATATCTAATTGTAACAATATAATATTACATTTAAAAAAAATTGATCTTATTTTATATTTAAGATATAATCATAATTCTAAATTAAGAAATTTAGTAATAAAATGTTATTTTTATTTAAAAAATATCAAAAAAGTCAATCATATATCAAATTTTTGTATAAATTACAATAATATAATATTACCTTTAAAAACATATTTGATTATAAGATAAGTAAATACTATTATAAAAAAGAATAAGGTATATCTCTATTACTAAATATAATATTACTTAAAAAATCTTAAATTTTTTTAAAATAAAAATAAAAATTTTATTAATAAATTTTCTATTTTAGAATTATGATTTTTTTTAAATATGAAATATGATCAAATAATGCCTAATTTTAAATATCATAATCTCTTCACAAATTTACAATGATAGTCTTTCCTTAATTTTTGATAAAAAAAAATTATAAATTATAATAATATATTATTATTAGATAAAATCTTAAAAATTTTATAATATTATATTTAAAAACATATAATATAAGCAAATCAATGATTAAAATTACAACAATATAATAGTATGTTTGAAGATATATTTGATTATATTAACTTTTCATATAAATTATAAATCAATCATTATAATAAAAAAAATGGCACATATCTCATTGCAAGCTTCCAATATATATAATATTATATTAAAAACATATTTCATCATATTTTATACTTTAAATATAATCATAATTTTAACTTAAAAAATTAATAATAAAATGTTATTTACATTTAAAAATGTTAAAAAAAAAAGCATTTGACCAATTTGTATATGAATTACAATAATATAATGTTACATGTAAAAATATATTTGATTATAATTTTCAGTAAATCAATTATTATAATTAAGAAAGTATGAGTTATATGTAATTGATTTGTTTATAATATAAATTGTAACAATATAATATTCCTTTAAATAATCTAAAACTTTGTTTAAACATAAAATAAAATTTTATTACCAAAATTTATTTTACTACTTAATTTTATATTTTAAAATTGCAATTACATTTTAAATATAAACTATAATCAAATATGTTTTGGGGACAAAATGTTTCATGAAAAATTACTATGTATCCCAATATATAACATCAACATCAACGATTTCTCTTTTATTTATATATACGTAGAGAGAGTGTAGATATATAGATGAACTCACTGATAAATTAGGGAGATATATATACTGCTAAAAATATGCACAAGCTTATTTTCAATACTAAATCACAATAATATCATGGACTGCTTGCATCGCAGTGAAACTGTAGACTGTAGTGACAAATTTGTCTTTTGAATAGTATTTAAGATTAATCAAATATTTTATAACAAGGAAGTATTTCTGTAACAATGTTTAGGAAGGATAACAATATTTTCTTAGAAAAAAGCCGCAATAACACCAAAACAAGAAATACATGAACACTTTCTCGCATATCAACCCTATATATATATATATATATATATATATATATATATATATATTGTTATTTCACTTTTTTTTCTAATTAGTCATGGACTTATTCTACGACTCAAACCTTCAAAGGTTCTTTCTTTTTTTCTTGCAGATAAAGACCCATAATTTAAGGGTAAATATTTAATTTATTTATAAAATTTTATTTAATACATTTAATTTTTTTTTTATTTTTTATGTTGTTCAATTCAACGGGTTGAAATAATTGAATGGTAATCTAAAGGCTTTTTCAATTCACTTTGTGATCTGACTTTTAAAACATGCTGCATTTTATTATCAAAGTTTTGGTGTAATTGTCTTAGTAGATGCCCAAAAGGTAGATTGAAATAAAAAAGACACCGACAATAAACAAATGCCCCAATAATTAAATCACATCCTCGTCTATAAAATTGAAGTAATAATTAATTAATATTAGTTGGAGAGACATGGGTGCGTCATAAATTGGTCCACTTTATAAAATACACCTACGTTAGTTTTAACAACCAAGCTATATTCTCCTGCTTGCTTCCTGTCTGCTTTTCATCACACTTTTTTCTTTATTCGGGACTGTCTGCTTTACCGATCTTACGAGTCACTCTTGCACACATTTTTACTCATACAAGGAATTACAAATGAATTTTCATCACTTTTTTCTTTTGTTATATTTTTTTCATATTTGAAAAAAAATGTAATAATCAAAAGAAAATAACAATAAATAATCATATATATATATATCATATTACAAAACATTTAAACTTGTAAAAAGTAATAAATTAATTCAAAATATATGCATATCTAATATTTCAATGTAAATCTATTTAAGTAAATTTTTTATAGTAAGTGCACTCCTCACGCATCCTAATGGAAAAATGGAAAGAGAAAACTATTCTGAAATTTCAATGGGACGGTTACAGCTCTATCTAAGGTATATATAGGAACTTGCCTTACTGTAATCCTATTGGACCAACTGGCCCATCATCATTCATCCAATTACTAGAATCACATCACTAAAGTCCACTATTGATCTAGGTGTCAATTTATGCCTATTAATGTAATCACATTTTAATTTGCTCAATTTACTTAATTGTTATATCATTCAATTAATTAAATTAATATGTAATTAAACTATAATAGTCCAATTTAGAAAATTCTAATAATCCCCCACTTGGATAGCACACTTTAACAATTGAGAAATTAGATTACAATATATGGCCACAACAATGAATGTCAACAACAATTATGACACCATTATAGCCATAGGTTAAGTATAAATACTTAATAATATAGACCATTATATCTGATAGGGATCTTAATATCATACATGTCTTAAACACTTACATTTTAATGAACAAAACATAATGTGAAATATATAAGTAACTAGGCAAGCATATCAATATATGATCATATATACATTTTTATGAAATGGTCCATGTATATGTCCAAAAATCCTAAATGAGAATAAATCTCAATATAATAATGAGACAAAATCTAAATGTCTCTATTGATATATCATAAATAAATGTACACAATCAACAACATCAATTATTATATATATAAAAACATATAACAATATCATTAATATTTCACTAATCTCAAGATAACAATGAAAATAGTTCATTTTTCAATAAAATGCACGAAACTTCCACTAATCTTTAGCATTGAAAGGTTTAACCAAACTCATTCAAGTCACTTTTTTGCAAACAATTTTACACTTAAGCATTTGATTAGTAGATCTACAAGCATACAATTTGTGGCAACATTTATAATGCTTGCATGTCTTTTGTCTAACAAATTAATACTTTATATCAAAATACTTTGTATAGGTAATACTTTTATTATATTAACAAAGGTTCACTATGGCAATATTATCATAATATATGGTTAAGATCCTAGAAATGTTCTCTACAACTTTGAATCTAGATATCATATTCCTTAACCAAATAATCTCATAAGTGGTTTTACAACACACGACATATTTTGCCTCTGTAATAAGGATTGCTACAATTAAATACTCAATAATTTTCATGGTATAACTCCTCTTATGATCATAAAGATGTATCCAGATATCATCTTCTTATCATCTAGATAATTTATAAAATCAAAGTTAAAGTAGCCTACAACAATTAGATCACCAGATCTGCAATAAGTCAACATAAAGATTCTTTGTGCTTTATAGGTACTCCACAATTTTCTTTATAACAGTCCAGTATTTCTGACCAAGACCACTCAAGTATCTCCTAAGTACACTAAATGCACAAGCAATATCAAGATGTACATATACTTGAGCATATAACATGCTATTAACAATGAAAGTATATGAGACATACTTTATATATTTGATCTTTACACTATTTTAAGGACATTGGGTTTTGGAAAAAATCTCACCCCTCTAGAAGGGTACAATACTTGGAGAGCACATAAAATGTTAAATATTCTAAACACCTTTTCAATATACAATCTTTAAGATAACACAAAAAGATCCTAGGATCTATCATGATGGATCCATATGGCCAACACAAAATTGGCATCACTAAGATCCTTCATATATAAAATATGCAAATAGCATCTTCTTTGTCTCAATCACAGGGCTCAAATCATTATTTTCAAGGAGAACATCATCAATATACAATATTAAAGTCACAAATATGCATGTATCCAACTTAAAACAAATACACATATTTCCATCATTCTTCTTGAATCCAAGAGAACTAATAATCTCAACAATCTTAAGATACCATTGCCTAGAAGTTTTATTCAAATCATATTTATAAATCCTTTTGATTTACACGTTAAGTGTTATTTACTCTTCTTTTGGAAATCATTTGATTGATTCACACAAATAGTTTCTGGCTAATTATCATTCAAGAAAACTATCATACGTCCAGTGAAGCTCAAGGTCAAAATGAGCTACCAACGCCATAACAACTCCAAATGAGTTTTCAATTAAAAAAAAATAAGAAAAATTTTTATAATCAACACCTGCTTTCTGCATGTGACCTGTTGTCATCAATATAGCCTTATACCTCTCAATCACCCCTGAGTATCATTTGGTCTTAAAAACCTACTTGCATCCAATAGATTTGTAACTCATAGTTAACCTTATAAGATTTCCCACATCATTATGAAGCATCAAAGCAATCTATCATCCATTCGAAAGAATTAAGACTTGAAATGGCTTCTTGAAAAATTGATGAGATCATTATCATCATTGAAGTCAAATTCATACTGGTATATCACATAATCAATAATTTTTTATCTATGATCCATGTAGAATGTCCACAAAGGTACTTTATTTACAGGATTTAATTTTTTTCTACTGCTAATAGAGCATTAAGCTTTTCCAGTTTCAACAATTGGTTTTACAATATGTTATACTAAATCATCTTATAGATTTTTTAGATCAATTTGGTTTGTTTCAACTAATGACAATGCTAGTGGAATAACAAATTGTACTTCTCTAAGAAAGAGATGTTAAATGGTCTTTTATTCCCACTATCCAACCAATAAACAAAATGAGGTGCTTTAACAACCTTGGTGGTATAGGTCGAATAATAAAATCTACTACTTTTATAGTCATTACAATATTCAATAAAATGACCCTTAACAATTTTCAAATCAAGTTACTTAGGAAATGGATCATATGGCTTCACTTTGGCCTTACAGTCCCAAACATAAAAATGCCTAAAACTAGGCTTTTATTGTATAGCAAATTATATAGGGTTTTAGGTATAGACTTACTAAAGACTTAATTTAAAATATACACTATGGTCTTTAAAGTATCACCCTGTACAAAGCCTAATAAAAATGAATGCACCAACATGCATCCAATTATGTCTATGAACATGTAATTCTACTTTCCTATGATCCGAGGTTATTAGCCTCAAAATTCAAAATCTTGGACATATAGCATAAATGAACAGAATTTCCATCAGTTTAAATGTATCTCTTTAGCACTCATCACCTTTATTAGAATTAATGCTTTTGATTTTCTTATCATTTTGAGTTCAATCTCAACTTTAAACACCCTAAGAGAATTTAAAGATTCCAATTTTTGGTAGGAATTTTCACCTAACCAAAGCTTGAACAATCATCGAAGAAGTTGAAATATTAATATCTCCCATAAGGCTCAGCCTAATTAGTCCACTTACGTGAATGTGAACCAACTCCAGTACATCCAACATTTGGCCTTTTCCTTTTCTAGCTCTAGAAGGGAGTATCACCCTAGATGCAATCAATACACATACCAAGAAGATAAGTTAGATTATGAAGAATCTCATCTTTCATCAATCACTTTATTTTTCTATGGAAATATCACCTAAACACATATGCCATAGCATTGAGGATCTCATATTAATTCTGGCTCTTTTGTATCCAGCCACAGTATCTATTTTACTTACTAACTCTCCACTTTCTAAACGATAACTACTCCTACATATTCATATTGTATTTTTCCACAATTTCTAATCCAACTATGGGCTTTTTATCACTTGGCTTCCTCTTGTTTCTTAACGTTTATAATGAATTTGTAATGCAAAGGATTACATATTCGTCTGAACACAGAGTATTTGACGAAACATCTTAATTTATTGTGATATAAACTCAAATCAACTTTCTTGTTTTCCAAAATTATGTTCCTTTTATGTGTGACTTATTTTCACGCTCAACACGTGATTCTTGTGAAACAAAGAAAGCATAGAAGCCTTTCAATTTGTCACTTATCTTCAGCTTGACTAATTATAAATGTCATTTTATTGAAAGTCTACTCACCTTCTTGAGTGTAATATGATGTCTTAAGAATATCACATGAGCTGAAAAAGACTCTAAACCATGTTAGATCAAATAACTATTTTTTAAGTCCACTTTCATGCCTTTTAGGCAATTGTAGTAATACACCATTTCCACAATATGCTCACAAATTTCACTAGAAGCATCTTAAACAATTTTATCCAATGACAAGAAATAATATTCTTTTTGGCCTTATCAAACTTCAAAAACCTATTAGCTACAAAGTCTATAAACACTTTGGCATTTGGAGAGTCAGCAATGCCTTTTTATGATAGGCTTATCCTTAATACACATCACAACCATCAAGTAAATTTGATTAGAGTGTGTCCACTTTCCAAGAAGAGCCCTTGCGCAATAGTAGAGTCATTGTCTATCTTCGACTCTCCCTCTCTCTATGTGAAATACAAAATTTGGTGATTACTAGATATGATATCAGCAATTTAGCCCAAATATCTTCTATTTAGCCTAGTCCTCATAATTGATCTCATTTATCACCTTTATGGTAATCAATTGCATAAGTAATAAAAGATTGAGGAAACAACAATTTATAAAATTCATCATAAATTTTCACAATTGCATATTCAATGTAGCCATGCTATAAAATTTTCTCAATAACTATGCAATTTCAAATAATATTACATTATGAAACCAAACAATAATAAGACATTTAAGGTTTTATAATATAACACAAAGATTGAATATTACATTCCTAAAATTTAATGCCAATAGGGTATTTAAAATTTTAAGAACAAGTAATCCTAACACTCATATTATCATCAATGAACTATGTTAATGATATTACACCAATGGGGCATATATATCATTGAATTAGCACTCTCCTAAATACAATTTTGAAATTTTATTTCAGCAAAACTTTATGCAACCGATCCCATGATAGGTAAGCACATAGTTACAAAAAATTTCATGACATTATATAAGTAAAATTGATTATTACGTAATTTTATAAATTACACACAATAATCCAGAAAATATTTAAATGTATAAACAATATCAAATTAGTCCACGAAAAATTACATACAGTAGTACAATAAGAAAAAATCATACAATAAAATTTTCATGTCTAAACAACATGAAATTAATACTCAAATAAATATGACAATAATTAAATAAAATATTTTTATTTCCAATAAAATCTAAAAAAATTATCAAAAAATAGAGTTTGGAGAGTGGAGTTTAGTAGTATAAGTTTCACCGCCTTTTGCCACTGCTATAGCAACACATGACGCTCACACACCTCCAGTGTGCATAGTCCCATTAGTTGTAAGTTGGATTTCGACTTCTTTACCATTTCTGTAGAAATCAAGTCATTAGACTTGGATTTTGACCCTATTTAAGTTTTTCACCATTCCAATTGTGTTTTGCACAATTTTTGTGAGTTTCTTTCAGCTGAACATTAGAAAATTATCCCCTTGATCAATTTCAGAAAATCTGGTGAAGAATTAAGCAATTTTTAACCAAAAAATATAGAATTACCCAGTTCACACGATCCAAAATTTTTAAAATTGATGCTATTTCAATTTTGTTTTTTAGAAATTAATTAAGGGCTTTTTGTTGTCTAATTAGTCTAATATGGAATCATTAATTAATTTGAAAAATAACCAAAGAATCTACCTAAATTTTGACAAAACTTAATAAACCCATAAAAAGACCATGAAACAAATTTTCAATTAAAACATGATTGTCCAATATATCATTTTGTGCATTTTGTATATTATGCCCTTTTGAGATGAAACCACAAATCAATTTGAGAAATTTTGTATTAAATTGTTCTAATAAAAAATCAATTTTTCTAATCCAATTCGTGATCCCATTTCAAAATTCACAAAATTCATAATTAAATCATGCAACTTAATAATATAAAAAAGGCAGAAAAAATTTATATAAAAATTTATAATGTTTCTCATTAATAACTATGGATAATCTAACAGTTTGTTTACAAAATTTTCTAAATAAAATTTGCACAAATTTGAACCTTCCAACATGAAAGAAAAATTGACTCTGATATCAATTGTAACAATTAATAGAAATTAATAGCCAATAATCAAATCTATATATCATGTTACAAAACATTTACATTAATATAGAATAATAAATTAATTCAATAAATATACTTATATGATATTTCAATGTAAATCCATCCAAATAAATCATCTATAATAAGTGCACTCCTCATATATACTAATAGAGAAAGGAAAAGAGAAAGAAAAATATTCTGAAGTCCCAATGGGATAATATAGCTTCGTCTAGAGTGTAAGAAAGGACTTCTCTTATTATAACCCCAATGAACTAATTAACCTATCATTATTAACTTAGTTACAAGATTCATATAACTAAAACTCACTATTGGTCTATGTATCAATTTGTTGTATGTGTTTTTTGGATGGGCTAGTAAAAGTCCCAACTGAAGGGAGCCCAGCCAGTTGAAGGAAGTCTTCCTTAGCCAAGGCCAGTTGAGTGCGTAGACCGAGGAAGGGCCAGTCAGCAAAGGTTGATTGATGGAGAGCCTGCAACAGCCGAATGGCAGACTTAATCTTTTGTATATAGGCTCTGAGTAATAGAAAAGAAAAAAGAGACTCATTTTTGCTAGAAGAGAGCATATTGAGAAAAATAAAGAGAACCCATTCTAAGAAAGAGAGAGCTCTAAGAACAGAGAGCCATGGAGCTCATGAGAGAGACACTCTTGTACAACTATGTACACAGTAAGCATTTCCCAGCAATAAGATCAACCGTGGACGTAGGGTCCGGTGACATACGGATTTGGTTGAACTACGTTAAAAAATCTTGTGTTCTTCTCTTTCTTCTTCTATTCTCTACACTAGGTTGCAGTTAGGAGTCCATTGAATCATTTCTCGTTGGCTGAAGTTTGGGCCTTCCGTACAAACCAAATTTCATCGTCAACATTTTGGCACCGTCTATGGGAACTCCACCTACATCCTGATTAATTTTTTACTGTAATGGGTAGCCTGTTTGAATCTCATCATACAGAAGCCATTGTTTCTCTGGTTGGAAGTCTCACCTTCATTAAAGAGCAGTGCACGAACTAACAAACCATCAAGCTCCTTAACCAAACTCTTTTCCTTTTCTAGCGAATCGTTCAACTTTGAACTGCCTTATTCGTCACTCAACCAGTTACCGCCACCCACGTTCCCTAGCCATAGCAGTAGCTTGTGGGAATCCTGGATGGTAGCGTGGAGCCAAGCTCATAGTGTGCAATGGTCTGATTTGGAAACGGGCTCTCACTTTGGCCATGCTTAGTGTCGCTATGTAATGAGATGCCTAGACAGTAGACCCGTGCCTCGGCCATGCAACGTGATGGTCCCAGTAGTGACGAACCTCGGGCTACCTAGCAGCAGCTTGAAGCCTGCACTCAGTTGCAGTTGCATTTCAACGTCAGGCTTACTGCATGCTACAGTGTGTTCTTCACACCCAGTTGCATCTTGTCTCAAAGCCAGGTTAGTAGAGTGCAACAACTTGATCCTCGCAATGCAACTACATGATGTCAAGCTCAACCCCTCTCAACTCACGCAGCAGCAAGCTTCCAACTATGGGTCTAGTCTTCGCAGCTACGCAACAACGAGTTTGGCCTTGTAGCAATTCGATCTGCACAGTGCAGCAGTCCTCGCACCGTGATGATCTTTGCAATGCAGCAATTTTCACACTGTGACGGGCTTCGCCATATAGCAATCCCTGTGACAGCAGCCTGTAATAGCACGTTCCAGTCATAAACTCTTAGTTACCATGAATTAGGAATGGCTTTGACGTGGATCAACAACATGCTTCCTTGCAACTAGGCAGAGGCTAAGCTCGATAACTAGCCCCTACGCAAGCCATGCAACATCCGATTTTAATGGGGGGCTCGTGCAGCGACCGTATGGTGTTCGGGCTTGACAACTAAGCTTGTGCGGCCCTTTAGCCTAGAATAGTTTTGCTCTTGTACCATCATGCATTGGTGCTAGACCAGAGGATGAGCTCACGTCCAGCCTCTGTCCATTTCCACACTGACTCGCAGTCCATGCAGTAGCTCAAGCAACGACGAGTTCACAGTAGCTTACTTTCATTGCAAGCTTCCAGTGGCTAACAAGTTCCTAACCGTGAAGTCTAGTCCACATAGCAGTTCAAACAGTAACAAGCTTCCACCTAAGAGTCCAGTCTTCGTAACCATGCACGACGAGTCTGGCCATACAGCAGCTCGAGCTTGCAGTAAGGCGACAGCTCAGTCCTCACACTCAAGCTGGGCATTGACGGCCCCTACGAGCCCATGCTGGCAGTATCATTCCAGACTTGATTCCACACATGGGCATAATGATAAGCTACTATCACCACGAGGAGGTCGTGCTTGTCCAAGTGGCCATGCAATCTTATGTCTGGTGGGGCTCGTGCATTTCTCATGTAGTGACTAAATTTATCAATGGCCTAGCGCACGGTGACCATATATTGAGGGTGGATTCAGTTTTGAATAAGAAATAGTAGTGATGTTCAGCTCGCACCTCGCATGTAGTAAGAACACGTCAATGATCTTGAGTTCACGCCTTCTGTCCTCTGGGGTCAACACCAAGCCGAATAGAAACCCAGAGTGAGGGGGCTTGTCATTCCAACTTAAGCTATATTACAGCTTACACTTGAACAAAGCTAAGTTCTCATTCCTTATCTGCTTGAATGAGCTGGGTGCAATTTCTTATCCCAGCATTAAATATTTTATTATGGTTGGATTTCTACTCCTTCTTTCAAAGCTACAATTGCACTACTGGGTGTCCAAGTAGGTCACACAGATGCGCCCAATAAACACCCAAACTCATGCCAATTGAGGCGTCCCTATCGGAGAGAGGCTAAAGGCCATCCGTGCTCCTATGGTAGGAAAAACCCCGAGGCGATTGCCAAAAATGAGACAATACCTCTAAGGAACAAGATCTCCCGACGAGGCGCCTTTCTAAGGCAAAACTATATCCGGGTTGAACTCCACTGGATCAAACTCCACGGGAACCCCAGAACAGTACCCTGCTGACACTCCAAACACTCTGTTCATCATGCATCTGAGCAACCTCCTTGGTCATTCAATATGATATATGTTTTTTAAATCATGATTTTCTGACTGAAAGTCCATCTATGCTAAATCATACAATTCATTAATATCTGCCACCGAAGTCGATTGACCGAACCACATTAAAAAATCTTGTGTTCTTCTCCTTCTTCTATTCTCTGCACCAGGTTGCAGTTAAGAGTCCATCGAATCATTTCCTGTTGGTTGAAGTTTGAGCCTTCCATACGAAATAAATTTCATCATCAACACAATTTAAGTCTAAAGGCCCATTTGGATGGGCTTAAAAAAAGTACTTTTTATGTAATGTTTAAAAAAAAAAACACACTTTTAGTGCTTTTTTTTGAAGCAGTAAATTGGAGCTTAAAAAAAATACTTTTTGTTACTTTTACTTTTTCTTAAAGTTCATCCAAACAAATAAAAAGTATTTTATTTTACAAAAAGAATAGCACATCCTTTGCAAATTAACACATCCTTTGCAAACTGATGTGTAAAAGTGAATTTAAGGACCTGTTCGGAAGTGTTTTCAGGTGTTTTTTAAAAATAATTTTTTAAAAATAATTTTTAAAAACTATTTTTTTAGAATTAAAAAATAAAAAATTTGTTTGGATATAAATTTTGAAAACAAGTGTTTTTTTTATTTTTTTAAAATGAAAAAATTACATTTAATATTATTTATAACTTTGTTATTAATGAAAATAGGTATTTTTCTTATTTTTGAAAAAAATTTAAAAATAATTCTATACAAAAATAAGAGAAAATACCATTTTGGTATTTCTTGAAAACTGTTTTTTTAATTATATTTTTAGAAAATAATTTAAAAAAAAAATTTTAAAAACAGATTAGTAAACAGATTTTTTTATTTTTATAAAAAAAATAAAGAAAAAATTTTGAAAACAAAAACACGGCTTCGCAGACAACCCCTGAATATGTCTGGTAATTCATCAATTTCACCATACAATTTTAAATATGTCTACAATTCATCAATGTCACCGTATAATTCTTGTACGTATTGTGTTTTATGTACTTAAATTTTTCTCTCTGCGTTTACCTTTGTGCCACAACCAAATATTTAAATTATAAACCCTAAAACTTTAAAATTTTCTCTTTGGATTTATGCTGCCCAAGATCATTCGATCAATTTACTGAAAGAATTTCGTAATCTCAAGAAGAAATTCAACAATACATTAAATGCCAGATCTGTAGGCGAACCTATAACATATAATAATAGTTTAAGGTTTAGAATTACCTGATAAATATGATGAACCCTTACTTTGATCCTGAAAGCATCTGCTCTGTATATGAAGATAAACTGCCCTCTTGGCTATAATATGATAGAGAACAAAAACTATCATCGTATCACTTAATGGGGCAGTAACACGCAT
>JANHAO010004455.1:0-24168 GCA_026873985.1 Saraca asoca | reverse complement strand
ATATAAAGTGACCCACCATTT
The DNA here is from genome assembly GCA_026873985.1 of Saraca asoca. Classification (NCBI taxonomy): domain Eukaryota; kingdom Viridiplantae; phylum Streptophyta; class Magnoliopsida; order Fabales; family Fabaceae; genus Saraca; species Saraca asoca. The sequence goes on along the minus strand of JANHAO010004455.1, from coordinate 24,147 downwards.
TTCAAGAAAATAAAAATAAAATACTAGAAAGCTGCCGCCTTAAATGGTGAAAGGACATAAACCTATCGTTGTCTTTAGAAAAAGTCATATATTCTGTATATTTGCTCATTAGAAAGCCAAATTAAACACCAAGGAGAGCACAAAACAGAAATGTCAAATATAAACACTAGAAAACAATAGTTTTAATAAATTAATTTTGAAAATTTTTTAGTCATATTAATGCTTTTTCATAATGTGATTGCTTCATTTTTCTTTCCAAAAATGCCACTTCTTGTGGATGTTGACTTCAAATATATACGTTCTAGTTTTTTAAGCATAGGTTCAAGTAACAATTTGATAATAGGAATTTAAATTATAAATTATAATATATTTAAATATAGATAAATTATTATGATATTTTTATTTATTGATTAAAATATTATTTTAGTCTCCTATAAATGTAATTTTTTTTAATTTGATTCTTATTTGATTTTTATTCTCGATCTTTGATCATTCACAAATTTAATTTGATTCCGTACTTTTGTCCATTTGCCTTTAATTTTGCTCTAAAAATTGATGAAATAGAAGCTTAAAATCTAATTTGATGCCCTCTAATACTTCATAGTACTTTTCATATTATAAACTTACTTTGTAACTTTAATTTTAAAAGTAGAAAAATAAGATAATTATTTTAACTTCTTCTTCTTTTTTGTCATTTAATATATATTACTTTAATTCATATAAACATTTAGTCTTCTTATACAAGTTATATTTAATATATACATAAATATTGACTAGTATCACATAAGATTTTAGAGTTATAAATCATTATTCTAGTTAATAGGATATGAAGTAATTAAATGGACAAAGAGACTTGATTAAAAAAATTAAATTTATCAGAAACTAAATTAAAAATAAAAACTAAATAGGGACTAAATTAAAAAAACTTACATTTATGATAAACTAAAATAATTTTTTAGTCTTTAACTATTAGATGATTATATAGTTGATAGAATTATATTCATGTTAATTATAAGAAAATATTTTATTCTTTTAATTTAATAAAGTTATTACAATAGCATTTTAAATTAGTTAAATTTATCATTTGATTTTTTTTCTTTTTAAAAATATTTTCTTAATATATTAATATTCAAGTGATTTTATTCAAAAATTATTTTTAAAAAAATTTAAATTAACTACTTAATGCTAAAAAATTTAATTATTTAATTAATAGGAATTCATGCATTATCATAACTTATATATTATCTTTAAAAAAAATTATATTTCAAAAATATTTTTTATGAAGTTTCAAAAATATTTTAAATTAAAATTGTGATAATTACTTGAAAACAGTAAAAATTAAAAAAAAATTATGAAATATCAAATTTAGTAGTTGATATCTAAAAATAATATAAAAATTTTAAAAATGATAATTTTTTAATAGACATTATTTACTAATCAAAATTAGATATTATTAATCATGTATTAATAAGTATAAATATAATTATTTATTTATATATAAATTATTTCTTACGAATAGAAGAGAAAATATTTTAAATTAAAAGAATATTAAAAAATTAAAAAATTTTATCTATGATTTAAATGGAATGAAAAAAAAAATAAAAAAATTTCTCTTTTTTTTTCTTTGGTGACAAGTTAAAAACATTTATTATATAATAAAATTTGAATAAAGGTAAGCCCTACGATACTATTATGATATTATGAATATATAATAGGATTGACTAATTTTTTAATTATCTTTAATAGACAAAATTCTAAATTCGAAAATGCGTTCAAAAATGCTTTTTACTCTTGATTCATTCATTCAGTGAAATTAATTCCATTTGTATAAGACATGAACTTTAACCCTTTTTTTAACATTAATTTTAATGAAAAATAAATGACTTTAATTAATATGGAAGAATTTGACACGATATTAGGAATATCCTGCACCACATAACTGGAGATGAACGACAACCATAATATTAATTTCTTTTGCGATTCTTTGGAAAAGGGAAGCATCAAGTTCCAATACTGAAAACGATTTATCTTGGCACCATCTTTGATTTTACAGATACAGCGTTGAAAAGGCAAGTGGATGTCATTTCGTAATTAGGACACCAATTGAAAAACTTGAATATGGAATAGAACATGCTTTTCAAGTGTTATATACCTAAGCTATACACAATAAAATTAGGATTCAACAGTCTCTTTGGTATAACTTCAAGATAATTGGCACGAATTTTACCAACTAGAAGAACGAAGTAGTCTACTTATAAAAGTAATAATTAATAATTATCATATAATTTTTTGAGAAAAATACTCTCGAGATTTACAAAATTATGTAGACCTCTCCTTTAGTTCAAAAATCTACTCAATTATCTTTTAAAATATAAAATAATATTATATTTAAATCTAAATTTAAATATTCATGAACTAAATACTGAGAAATTATGACTATAAAATTCAAATAAAACAAGATAGAATATTTTAAGTATTTTATGATTAAAGATAGGTTTAATTAAGTTTAAACAGTTAAAATATAACTAATAAAAAATCAAAGTTTGATATTAGTATAATAATTTTTTAATTGTTTGAATTTAATTAAAATATATATTTAATTATAAAATACTTAGATTATCTTATATTATTTGATTGAACTCCATAATCATCTTTTCTTATCATTCCATCAATGAAAATTTCAAATTTAATTCAAGTGTGATATATATATATATATATATATTATGTTTCAATATCAGTTTGAGTAAGTTTTTAAATTAGAGGTAAAGGTGATAATTCAGATTCACTTATCAAGTTTGTGTCGTACCAAATAATAATAATAATTTGAATAAGTTTAACCTGACTCAAATAATAGTTATGTTGTGTTGGATTAATCTGTTTATTAAATGTGTTGACATGAATTAACCCATCTAGTGCTATTTAATAATATCAATTAACAAAATTTATATTATTGACTCATTTATGAAATTTAATTACTTATTATGTTTCATTAAAAATATTTTATTCATTAATTAGATGCATTATTAAATTTTTTATTGTTATTTTATTAAAATTTTAATTTTTTATTATATATGATTATTTATAATGTAGTTATTAATTATTTATTAAATAATATTTTTAAAATTTTAGTATAAATTATTAAACAAATTGGATTATCAATCCATTTATTTTTGAACTAATATTAACCCGCCTCATTTATTATTTGTGTTAAAGGAGGCGATCCATTTATAATCCAGTCCGTGCAAAGTGTCCCGTGTTCACGTTGAAAAAGTGCTTTTCTTTGCTACACTTTCCGGGGTTTGTCATTAACATCATGGGAGGCCTAGATATGGGCCGAATGAGAATTAAGCAAATTGAGCCCAACGTGCCAGTCTGATCTAAAGACTCTAAACCCATAATACTTATTGGGCTAAATAATTGAATTGGACCTGGAAGCAATCATTGACACGAAAGAAGGCTAACTGTATGCTACCACTAAGGCCGGAAATAAACCTAGGGTGAACCATTTGTGATTCAATTTAAAAATTAGTTCATAGGTTCATAAATTAAATAAGTTGAATTTAAATCTAAAAGATAATTCATTTGTTAAATGAATTAAATCTAATTTTAAGATTGATTGACTCATTTGGTTCATTAATTGTTATAGATATTTTCTGGACAATGTAAATTGGGCTGGTCAGAGCCTAATGAGAGGTAAGTCTAACCAAAAAGGGCCTAAACCATCTAAAAATTGAGGCCGCTCAATAGAGGCACCAGCTTGCTAGTCATAAGCTCAGGGTACAAGACAAGACTAAGTTTCTAGCTCATGAAGGATGGGTCGCGGCTTGCTAGTCAGAACGTTCTATCCCAGCCATTCGTTAGAGGACTCATCTCAAATTGAACCAAAGAGTAAAACCAATCTCTACAACTAGTAGGTCACTCAGCGTGAGCCCAGACTACCAACCGAGCAGTATGACCATAGGCCTAGAACTCTATAGTCCAGTTAGCAACTGGAAGTACATTTTCCTAACCGACAAGTCAGCCCCTAAGACCGACACGTCAACTTCCAAAAATCGACAGTGAATTGCCAAGCATTTATTACTCATCAAGCATTTATTGCCCAACACGATGGAATAGATAGATTTACAAATTGTCAAATTACACTTGTAACTCTCCCTATTTCTATAAATAAGAGGAAAGAATCATTATAAGAGATATAGTGAAAAATATATGCAGAAACTCTGCCGGAACAGTGAGAGAACTCCTATATTGTCACTCTATTAAACACCCACCGTGGACATAAGGGTCACATTGACTTTAGTTGAACCACGATAAAAACCTTCTAATATCCATTATCCTTCTTTTTTCTCTATCTACTTCTTGTTTACATTTGCTTTCATAGCTTGTAGTTTAGGGATTATAGAACTATTCTAGTTAACTAAAATTTGGGATTATCAAATTTTCCCATCAACATTTTGGCATTAAAGGTCCCCTAAACTGCTTTCTCTTTTTCTGTGATTTGCTGAACAACCACAATGGTAAGAGGAAGAACTATCAGAACCACTGACGCTGCCACCGGCCAACTAGAAGGTCATGCACAGCAACAATGGGAAGTGTTGTTGGCTAGAGGCTCTGTCTTCCCTGCTACAGGTGCTTCTGTCGCCCTTGTAATAGGTATTGTCGCTGGTATGGCACCACTGACCCCTACCAGCCTGTCACCTTTAGAGTTTACGGAATGCAAGCATGGCACTAGCGTCAGAAGGCGTTTGAGAACACCGTGAAAGAGTTAGCCAATGTGGTGAGGGCATTGGCGCAAGCACTGGCCCAGGGCGTGCAAAGACAAGTTAACGCCGTTGTGCCTGAAAGAAAAGTCCAACAGCCGGGAGCTTAGTAGGAGGGGCCTATAAGGGCAGAACATTAGCAAGCTAACTCAATTCACTCATCCAATTCACAACTGAAGTCAGAAGTCCATCGAGCTAGCAAAGACGGAGAAGACAATTAGTGACGTGAGAGTTCATGTCATGAAGGAAGCTCCAACAAGACTAATCATAGACATAGATCGGATCATTACTCTCCCATACATGAACATAACAAGAGGCGTAAGGCCTCAAATCACCACTTGCACGACTAGGGAGGTGACAGAAGTCGATGAACCACCAGCTATCGATCTAAGACCCAAGACCCAATGATCGGAGAGCTGCTTCAAAGGGTGTAGCAGCTAGAGAAAAGACTTATGGCTTAGGACAACTAGGACAGTTATGAGAAGAGGATGCTATTTACTAGAGAAATTGAAACAGAACCTCTTCCTCATAGGTTCAAGGTCCTAAACATCTTGTAGTATAACGGAGATAGTAACTCGTATAGCCACTTGAACGAGTTCAATGTCCAAATGGATCTCTAAACCATTAATCCATTAGTCAAATGTCGTGTTTTCCCTACCACCCTTGGGGAGATACCCTGGACATGGTTTAGGAACCTCCCAACTCACAATATCCACAGATAGGAAGAATGACAAAGGAAGTTCCTTAACTAATTCAAGGCATTCAGGAGACAGCTTGCCCCGTCTTGCCACTTAGCAATAGTCTTTCAATGGAAGGATGAATCGCTGAAAGACTACATCACCCGGTTCCAACATGAGGTCAGTAATGTAGAAAATCCGTTAGATGAGAGCATCCTCACAGCCATCTCAGCTGGACTTCGAAAGAATGGGAAGTTGTATAAGGATATATACAAGTCTCCGATGAAAGATCTAGGTGAGTTCTATGAGCCAACTATTAAGGAAATAAGGTGGGAGGAAACCTTTGGTCCAAAGAAGCCCAGCCGAAAGGATGAGGCAAGTGGCTCCAGCTAGAGCAAAAAGAAAACTGGTAGTGGGAATAATAGTTAAGGCCAGAAGGATAGTTTTGGTGGTCAGGTTGTGAAAAAGGCCAAGGGTGAGAACCTTAATGCCAAGGTTGCTACAACAATTATATCATCCTGTCAGACACTCCAGATAGGATCTTTGCAACAGAGAGGGATAAGGAAGACTTCGGGAGGCCCAAACCCATAAAAGCTCCCCTAGAGTAAAGAAATAAAAACAAATTTTGTGCTTATCACAATGAGGTTAGGCACAATACTTCAGACTGTTGTGTGCTCAAAGACACCATTGAGGACCTCATTAAAAGAGATCGCTTAAGGGATTACGTAGTATGACCCTCGGGACAGCAACCTCCACGGGCTTAGTAACCAGCATAACATTAGTGCTAACAGACCCTAAAGCATGAAGAAGTACCCTCGATGAGGACCATATTAATCATTCACGGTGGGCCTCAATCTCTGGCACCTCGAACAGATCTCACGATTGCTATGTGAGAGCAACGGGCTGTATCCTACTCACGAGAAGGCTCGCTAAAAAAGCTAAAGCAGCCTCAGACAGCATCATGTTCACAGAAAAAAATGCACAAGGAATTCATGCTTTCCTCACAATGATGCGGTTGTCATTCAGGCCAAGATAAGCATTGTCGAAGTGAGGAGGATAATGATCGACACTGGCAACTCAATCAATATAATATACAGGGGATGCTTCGATCAGATGGGTGTGAACGCAAGCCAATTAAGTCCTTCCCCTAAGCCCTTCTACAACTTCATGGGAAATGGGATATTACTAGTGAGACAGATCAAACTCCCACTTATTCTAGGAGACTTGGACCATCAAGCTACTATCATGGTGGACTTTTTAATCATAGACTGTCTCTCGACTTATAATATAGTGTTGGGACAACCTTTGATGAATGACCTGGACATGGTTACGTTGATCAGGATATTCACTATCAGATTCCTGACCCCCAATGGAGTCGGATATGTGTGAGGAGAACACTAAATAGCCTAGCGCTGCTATGAAGACGCTATCAAACTTGGGAAGCAAAGAAAAAAAGTGCATGTAGTGTTTAGTGGAGAGCCACGAGGTAGAGAGTCATGAGCCATGAGAACCACGGGGGTCAGCCATGACCTCGACCCCTATGAGCTAGACACAAAATGAGCTACCGATTCTGTAAAAAAGCTTAAAAATGTGTAAGTCAGTGAGGCAAATGTAGAAAGATGCCTCAAGTTAGGGAAAAACTTGCCCCCAGATGTGAAAACACAGTTAGCCAAGTTTCTTAAGGTAAATCTTGACATCTTTTCTTGGAACCACGAAGACATGGTGGGTATCAACCCCGAGGTTATATCGCATAGGCTCAATATCAACCCTCGACACAAACCAGTTCGCCAAAAGAGAAGACCAATGACTGGCCACACTGAAAGAGGAGGTGGATAAGCTTCTTAGCTTCTAAAGAATAAGTTTATCTAAGAAGCTTATTACCACCCTAGGTAGCCAACCCTATCTTCGTAAGGAAGAAAAATGGAAAATGGAGGACCTGTATTAACTTTACAGACCTTAACAAAGCATGCCCAAAAGATAGCTTCCCTCTGTCAAGGATCAACCAGCTTGTGGATACGACAATAGGGCACGAACTCCTCAGCTTCATGGATGCTTACTCAGGATACAACCAGATCCCCATGGCCACATAGGATGAGGAGCATACCTTATTTTTCACTGACCGTAGACTATACTGCTACAACGTAATGCCCTTCGGACTTAAAAATGTAAGGGCAACCTATCAATGGCTAATGAATATGATGTTTAAAGACCAGATCGGTAGAATAATGGAGGTGTATGTGGATGACATGTTGGTGAAGTCCAAGCAACTCGCCAACCATGTCCAAGATCTAGGAGAAATGTTCCAAATCCTGACAACATACCAGATGAAATTGAATCCTCATAAATGCACGTTTAGGGGTCACTTCGGGAAAATTTCTTAGCTTCATAGTGAATAGCATGGGAATCAAAGCAAACCCTGAAAAGATTAAAGCTCTTGTCAATATGAGATCCCCCACTAGGCCTAAGGATGTACAGAGCTTAAACGGCCAAGTCGCGGAGCTGAGTAGATTTATTTCCAAGGTGATAGACAAATAGTGCTTTTCTTTGACATCCTAAAAAAGGTGAAGAAGTTTGAATGGACAAAACAACGTGAGGTCGCCTTCCAATGGCTTAAACAATATTTTGGACGAGCTCCACTCTTGTCTAAGCCAAAAAGGGGTAAGAAGCTAATCATCTATCTGTGAGTATCCCAGTTTACCCTCAGTGCGGCTCTGATGAAAGAAAAAGGTGGAGCTTAGTTCCCCATTTATTATGTGAGCAAGAGACTGCTGGACATTGAGACAAGGTATTCACCCATGGAGAAACTTACCTACTACCTAGTAGTTGCATCAAGAAAGCTGCAACCCTATTTTCAAGTGCATAGCATAGAAGTGCTCATACAGTTCCTTCTCAGACAAGTTTTACAAAAGATAGATGCTTTAGGTCGATTGCTTAAATGTGCAATTGAGTGGGCCCAATTTGATGTTGAATATAAGCCCATATTGATAATCAAAGGGCAAGCTCTAGCAAACTTCATTGTAGAATTCACCAGGCCCAGGTAAGAGGAGGTAGAAACTTTAAAAGCCCCGTGGTGGGAACTATATATTGATGAGTTGTCGAGCGAATAAAAGGCCAGGGCATGGGTGCTTCTCATCAGTTTAGGGGCATAAGATCCTTTGCACTATGAGATTTGATTTCTAAGCCACCAATAATAAGGCTGAGTATGAGGCACTGTTAGCTGGGCTACGACAGGCAAAAGAGGTGCAAACTGAAAGACTAAATATTTTCAGTGATTCACAGCTCGTTGTTTGCCATGTGTGAGGAAAGTACCAAACTCAGGGTCAAAAATGACCATCTACCTTTAAAAAGTCTAGAAATTATTAAGCTCGTTCTAACAATATAAAGCCAACCAAATATCACGAGCCCAAAATGCACATGTCGATGCCTTGGCTCTCTTGGCTATGACCAAAGATGCTGACTTCCTAGGGGTGATCCCAGTGGAGTTCCTTTCATCCCCAAGTATAGAAGAAAAGAATACTATGATGGCAATTGTCACGATCTAGGACTCGTGGATGGGCCTAATCATTGATTACTTGCAAAATGATAGACTACCAGAAAATAAGCTCGAGGCACAGTGATTACATGCTCGAGCGTCTAAATATTGCATCTATGATGATGTGTTGTACAAAAGAGGATTCTCAACTCTGCTCCTAAGATGTATTGATGGCTAGGACTGTAACATTATCCTAAAAGAAATTTGTGCTAGCCATTGCAAAAATCATGCTGAGGGCTATCTCTAGCTCAAAAGGTTATCCAGTAGGGACTCTATTGGCTCACAATATAGTAGGACACTATTGATCTTGTTAAGAAATGTGATAAATGCTAGAGATTCACAAAGATCCCACAAGCCCCGCGAGCCTACCTGCAGTAGATGGTTAGTCTATGGCCCTTCGTGATCTGGGACATGGGCCTAATTGGACCATTCTCTATAACTTGTGGAAATTGCAAACATGTAATTGTAACTATGGATTACTTCACCAAATGGGTAGAGGCAAAGAAACTTGCAGAGATCTCTTTTGCAAAGATTGAAAAGTTTGTATAGAGTAACATCATTTGTAGATTTGGAGTCCCCCAATAGATTGTAATCGATAATGGGACCCAATTCACTAGCAAGCAGTTCATCAAATTCTACTATGAACTTAAAATCACAAAGAGCTTCTTGGCTATAGACCATCGATAGGCCAACGGACAAGTTGAAGCTGTTAACAAGATCATCAAACAAATCTTGAAGAAGAAGTTGGAGGCCAAGAAGGAAGTATGGGCAGATGAGCTACCAAAAGTGCTCTGGGGTTATAGAACCATAATTTGCAGCACCATAGGAGAAACTCCATTCTCAATGGTATACGGATCTGAGGCAATGATCCCAACAAAACTTGAAGTGAAATCACAACAAAGAATGACTTTTAATCCAGATGACAATAATTAACTGCTCATTGTAAATCTCGATCTAATAGAGGAGACAAAGAAAAAAGCTCACCTTAGGATCGTGACCTACCATCAATGGGTTGTGAGGTACTATAACCAAAAGGTTCGAGCTTGAAACTACAAACCTGGTGATCTCATTCTACACTTCGTTCTCCCTAAAGCTCGCAAAGCCAATGAAGGGACCCCAGGACTGAACTAGGAGGGCATGTACCTCATCAAGAAAGTCATTGAAAATGAGGCTTATCACCTGGCGGACATGGATATAATAGAATTCCCTCAAGCTTAGAATGTTGAGCATCTCTACCTATACTATCAGTAGAGGTCCGAATTTAGTAAATTATTCAAGAAATTAGTGAAGAACACTTAAGTGTTTCCTCGAATCCTTTTTTGTATTTTATTGTTTCTAAACAAAATATCAATAAAGTTTTGCATCGAAAGCAGGCAATGGTCAAACAAAGAATGTTAGTTGAAACGCTACCTATTGGGCATTCATTTTCACAAAAAAATTGACCAAGTTATGTATATGGAGCAATCAATTATGGGGCTGAAAGGAAATGAGTAGGATTATCATAGAAGTTCATTCAACCCAATAAATTTATACAAAGTCTGGAAATAAACACAAGATTCAAGAAAGGAAATATAAAGTTACAAAAAGTCATAGCCTAAGAAACTGGATCTTTAGAAACTCAGCCTTCTTAGAGCAAAGGGTCAGCAGGAGAAACAACAAGATCACTCGCCACGCAATCTCTAGTAACTTCCACGACTTGTAAAATACTCTCTTTTTGGGTAGCACCCTAGGTAGAAAGAGCTTAAGCTACAGACTTTACATCATTTTTGGAAGATCTGGCCTTAGTAATCCTTTTTTTTGAAGCGTTCTATAACCTCAAGGGCATCCTTTCCAAAAAAAGAGAAGTCCATCTCCGGATGTTGCTCCCATAAGGTGTAGAAGAAAGAGGAGCTAGTTTCAGATTCCACCTTCTTTGCTGCTTCCATAACTAGTGAGGCAGTCTCTGCTTTAACCTTAGTAACCTCCTCCCTGGCCATCTTGAGCTTATTCACGACAACCTCAGCTCGCTGTTCAGCCATACTAGCCCATTGCTCCACTATCCTTGCTTATTGTTCCATAACCTTAGCTCATTTTATTGCCAGCTCGGCCTGGTGAAAAGCTAAGTCTAGATTGATCTTCACTTTTCTTAGGTCATTGACTACCATGCTGAGGTCCACTATGATAGCCTCGTGGTTCACCACTTCTTGAGGTAGGGCCACCTCAGCATCCTTAGCCTTTTCCTTCAATTTAACACCTTGACAGTGATAACAGCCAGATCATCTACGAGACTTGCTTTTTCCTTGTGTAAGGCTTGAAGCGTCTTGTCCAACTTCATCATTGTCAGCGAGTTTTGAGGAAACAAATAGTCAAGTTAGATTACGAAAAAAGTAAAAAGGTCGGGATAAAGAGACTCTACTTACTAGTAGACTAAGACGAGATACATAGCTCATCAATCCTCCGATTGGGGAGTCCTTTGACTCTAATACTTTGATCCTATTGTAAAGCCCCAGGATCATGTCGACGCTATCCAAAAGAAGGTTGAGATACTTCTTTATCATTGGGCCAAGTCTAGTAGGCTGTTCCTTGGCCTCGACCTTTGGTGCCACTTACTTCTGGATGGCAATGACTTTCTTCTTCCCCTTATCCCTCTTTCATTTTTTGGCAGGGGCTCAGAGGGGAAGGCGAACTTGGCTGCGACAACCACCTCAGGATGCGAGGAAGAAATCGACTTTTGCAAAGATGTTGCTGCCAAGGCTAAAGATTGGCTTTTAGTAATCGGGGTTATATCAACATTAGGAGTTGATGAAGTCTCCGCATCAAAATTGAGTGGTGGCCTACTGAGAATGAGCTTCATTATATTTTTGTAATCCTTGAAACTCGCTAGATCGATCTCCTTAACCCAATGGACTCCTCTCTCTCTAATGAGCTTAGTACCTACAACCAGAGTAAGCTTATGGGAGCACAGAAGACTTTCGTCAAAATGGAAGTCATTTTGGAGATCGTCCGAAGTAGCAAATTGATCTAAAACCTTGAGCTCCTTAGCCTCAAGAGTTGGCTTCTTGCCAATTTCATCTGTAAAAAAGAAAAAGAAAAGTGTTAGAATCAGAGTAGGGCTGTTAAAATGAGCCAGCCCACCTTGACCCACCTTAATCCGCCATCAAATGGGGCGGGACGGGCCGACCCACCAGTTGGGCGGGCTGAGAAAACCTCAACCTAACCTAACCTAACCTATTTACATGGTGGGACGGGCCAACACGATGGGCCCAACCTACTTTGACAACTAAAATTATTAAAATAGGTTGGCTTGTCCCCCAATCTGCCTCAAGCCCCACCAAATAGGATAGGCCGGGCCGGCCAGCAGTTGGGTGGGCTAAAAAAATTTCAACCCAACCCAACCCATTTTCACAGCTCTAAATCAGAGAAACAAATGTGAACAACCCATTTTGTAATTCCTCACGTTAGATTTGCCTTTGGTATCACCCTGCAGCAAGATTTTCTTGAGCTCAATTAGCCGAGCTGAGAGATAATAAATCCCATCCAGCGAGCTTGTGCTCCTAATGTTGTACAAGTAGCAAAGAACCTCAGTTAATGGTGGTGGAAGATTGTTCCTCAAATATATTAGTGTTAAAGAAGTGAGCTAGGCATAAGAGTTCGGGGGTAAGCTGGAACGGGTAAAGTTTGACTTTATTCAGAAAGTTAACGATGTATGGATGCAATGGGAACCTAAACCTAGCGACAAGGTACTGGTGGCTAATGGCAATGAACCCCTAGAGTGGATAAGTAGCATGATCGACTAGGGAGGGCTCAATGACATGACATCCTTTGGGGAGCCAAAATGTCTGCATCGTGGTCTGGAGTTTGCAAAAGTTGACAGTTGATACATGTTGATTAAACATCAAGTGATCTAAAGGTTGCTAGCTGGTAATGGCCTCTGGGCCTCTAATAGGGTCAGAACAAGCACTGAACTCTCTAGCGACCTCACCACTCCTCGAGATTGCTTCACTAATGTGTCACACCAGCCCTACACTCTGGGATAAGGAGTTAAGTTCCTCATCACTTCCTATTTGATAACTTTGGCATTTGTGAGCTACTATCTACATAAAAAAGAAGGGGTGATCAGGTCGCTGAAGGCAGACCATACCGAAAAAAAACTAAGACTAGCAATTTCCTGTATAACAAGCCACACATACATCTCGGGTCACCACATCTAGGACCCATACTCTAGAAGTTAATGGGGACTCCATTGATTGGGACACTAAAACCCATAAAACCCATAAGGAATTTGAAATGACTATCAAAAACCCTAAAGTCTACTGACGAATCAAATAGGAGAGCCAGACTAAACACAAAGAAAATGCACAACTAGATGATTTCAACCAACATTTCAGATGTTTCAACCATATGTAAATAAGCCTCACATAAACCATAAAGCAATGACATACAGAAATTACAGATTAAAAAGAGAAAACTCATCGTTTCAATCGGAGAAGAAGGTCCGAGAAGTGCATAGATCTGGCTTTCGAAAGGCAGAACTCAAATCACAAACCTGGTGGGCAAAATAACACCCATAGCAGCAGACAATGGCGAACAGACACAAGCTTAGCAGAGAGGATAAAGAAGAAGAGTATGAGAGTTTTGAATTTCAAATGATAAATGAAAGGGGGAAAAGAGTTCTCCTCAACTTATATCGCTTAAAGACTCACCGTTAGATTTGGGAACCCATCAGATACCCATAATCCGATGATTCACCAAACGCCAGTTGTGAGTTATCGCCAGCCTGTCAAAAACACTTACTGAGGCATAAATAATTACATAGGACAGTGGCAGAAACCCAAGAGTCATACACAAAATGAACAAAAGCATGCCAAACGGATTGTGAGATCGTAAGGCTACAGCTCCTGACCCATTCCTCGTCCAAGAAGTGTTAGTTGAGGCACATCTGTGTGCCTTCTTGGGCACCAAACTCTTACGTAGACTAAAGCCCATCCGTACGACCTCCCTAAGCACTTTGGTGCTCAAACTCATGACCAATAGAGGCACTCCGATGCTCGAGTTCGCTATTATTATGATAGGCTAATGCGACCGATTGGTCATCCAACATGGCACATATCCTTTAAGTCATGATTTATTATCTGAAGTCCATTTATATTAATTCAATTACTATTATTCAAGGTCGATTGACCTAATGAACATTCATTTTATCTAATGTTTATCGAGTTATGGTTTGCAGAAACTCATTTATGTTATCAACTACGACCTACTAAATGACCAATATAGTGCGCTTGGAAAAGCAAGAATAATGAAAAGCTCATTCATTACAAAATCTCTTTCAATGAGGTAAATTTACATAAAGGCTCAAAGGTACAAATCAAAGCAAACCTACAGTTAACTGAGGAAGAGTCGAATTACAAGCCTACAGCCATAATATGTAGGAGGAGCTAGCTTTTAAAGACTAGATCCTATGAGCAGCAAGCAAGCTAGACTGCTCCAACTCTTCCTCGTCCTCCTCCCAAGCTCATAGCTTCTCCCCTAACTTGAGTGCCTATGAGATATTTGGAATGGAAGGATTGGCACTTAAGGTAAGCAAGGCGGCTGCTCAAATCTCTTCTAGTCCTTCTAAGCAAGGAGAACATCCTTTAGCTTTATCACCCCAAGGTACTTGGAGACCTGGGGCACCCTGCGTCACGACACAAGGAAACTAAAGAACAGAGGTGAAACAACTGCATTATTCAATGCAGCCAGGAAGAAGCTACGGAGGCATATAACAAAATTTCTTAGGATCCTCACAAGGAATTATCCATGAGATCCCCCTATAACAAAACTTCCTAGAATTCTGAGAAAGGGATTGTCGCAGCAAGCCAAACACACCTTAAAGAATGCCACCAAAGGCCCGAGTCACCAGAAACATAGGGGGCTCAGCTAATGCACCCACTAGGCCATTCTGTGGAGAAAGGAGAAGGGTTTCTCACACCTTAAATAGACTAGCCCAACCTCACTGAAGAATCCAAAGGTTATCCAGCTGTTCTTGATCAAACGGTCCAAAGAAAAAATAAGGTTGCCATGTTAATGGATATAAAACATGAACAATAGGAGGTATGGCCTGGTGCAGATGAAGTGAAAAATTAAAGTTTGAAATGACAACGCGGCAGGCTGTAAGTAAAGACTTTGACTACATTACAGACTGCAAGTGAAGACTTTGTCAACAAATTATAACTCCTAGTCTACGAAGTGAACTAAAAGTTGAGGGGGCTAATGTTATGGGTATTTTTCAAACAATGCAAAATGGGTTGGCTGAGGCCCAACAAGAGATAGGTCCAACCAGAAAGGGCCTAAACCTTCCAAAAATTAAGGTCGCTCAGCAGAGGTACTGGCTAGCCAGTCACGAATTCAGGGCATAGGACAAGACCAAGTTTTCAACTCATGAAGGATGGGTCACGGCTCGCTAGTCAAAATGTTCTACCTCAGCTATTCGCCAGAGGACTCATCTCAAATTGAACCAAGGAACGAAACCACCTCTACAACCAGCAGGTTGCTTGATGCGAACCTAGACTGTCAACTAAACAACATGATCGTGGGCCTAGAACTCCATAGTCCAATAAGCAACTAGAGGCACATTCTTCCAACTGACAAATCAACCCTCAAAATCGACACATCAGCTTCCAAAGATCGATAGTGAATTGCTAAGCATTTATTACCCATCAAGCATTTATTGTCCAATATAGCATAATAGACAGATTTACAAATTGTCAAATTATACTTATAACCCTCTCTGTTTCTATAAATAGGAGGGAAGAATCATTGTAAGAGATATAGTGAAAAATATATGCATAAACTTTGCCAGAACAATAAGAGAACTCATGTATTGTCACTCTATTAAACACAACAGAAAAACCATCGCCCAAAGGCAAATATAACCGCCATGGATGTAGGGGTCACATTGACTTTAGGCAAACTATGATAAAAAGCTTCTGCTGTCTATTGTTTTCCTTTCTCTTTATCTACTTCTTTTTTACATTTGCTTCCATAACTTGCAGTTTGGAGATTGTAGAATTGTTATAGTTGACTAAGATTTGGACTTACCAAATTTTACTATCAACTTGATCAATTAATTATATTTATAAATATTTTTTAATAATATTATATAAAATAAGTTATGATATTAAATATAATGTTATTATATTATATAGTGTATCAATTTAAATAATATTTTTTATATGATTTTAGATTAAATAAATAAAATGAATCAAGCTAATGAATCAATGATACAAGTTGGCTTGGCTTATATTTATTCATATTTGTTTATTTGAGATTTTGGTTCATTGGATTAAACCAAATGAGTTAACAAGTCAAGTAGAACAATTCACAAGCTTAATTGAAACTAAATTCAAACAAAAAATTTTAAGTTATTTAAATATGAGTCGAGTTTTGAATCTAATCAAATTCATTCAGATCAAGCCTAGATGATTCTAAGCTCTACCCAACCCATTCACCCTGGCAAGAGATCCAAACAAAATGATATTGATAGTGTTTCGGAGAGAACTTTTTGTCATATGGCCTGTGCAATATTGGGCCTCCAATGTGCATACAGATGGTTTGGGCTTAAATTGGGCCTCTAAATTAATAATTTCATCCATTTGTAATTCTAGTATTCATAAGGGAAAGGGCAGAAATTCTAATTTTCTCCCAAATTAATAAGAAATCATAATTTCAGGTTCAAAAATATGGACAAAAGATTTTTATTTTATACATTATTGGTGTAATTTTATTTACACTAATGATACATGAAATTATACCACGTATCCTATGTTTAACTACTCTAAAGATATGATATTTAAATAATTATTTATTTTTATCTTTTTTTAACTATTTATTTAGTTAATTAACTTTACACGCCCACTTTTTTTTTTCTAATCCATTCTCTTTCAACATGCAATTTTTTTTAATTTTATCATTTTTAAATTTTTGAAAGTTTTTTTTATTAAACTATAAATTATTTTTTTAACAAAATTTACTACTTATAAAAACTATTCAAACGTTCCAATTTTTTTTAAAAAATCGGTGCAATTTTATTTAATTTTATCCTTTTAGCTTTTGAATTTTTAAAATTTTGTTTTTTAATAAACTATAAATTATATTTTTTTAATATATTTACTTATAAAAAAATGCAAATGTCCCAATTTTTTTTAAGAGAAGGCCAATGTTCATCCTTTTTGGTTTTTGAAAGTTTATTCTTTTGATAAATTATAAGAAATTATCATGTTCGAAGTTTATTTCTTATATAAAATTATTAACAAATTATTTTTTTAAACTTTACCCTTTTGATTTTTCAAAGTTTATTGCTTATTTTCAAAGTTTGTTCTTTTAATGGCGGCTACACAAAGTCAAGTAACAAATCAGGATCCTAATTTTCAGAAAGTAGAGGGGAAATTTGGGTCCTAATTTTGAGAATGAGCAAGATTTACTATCATTTTTTTTTACATATCTATTAATTTTATATAATAACTCATTTATTATTGTCATCGGCGTTAAGTGTAATACATGCTCTCAGATGTTTTATTATTTAATTGTTTTAAGTTAGTTGAATTATTTATATGTAATCGTCTTCCTTTTTTATTATTAAATTAATTTTTATTCAATTAACAAACTACTTATATGAAATATTTAAACATTATATTTTTTTTCATAGAATAATAATTGATAAATTGATAAAAGCAAATTTCTTTTTACACGGAATGAAATCTTCAAACTTAATTTTGTGTAAACAATCAATTTTAGAAAAAAAAATAAATTTTTATAGTTTATAAAAAGAGCGAAGTTTAAAAAGAATAAAGTTAAAGAAAATTGCACGTTGGCCTTTTTTAAGAAAAATTGGTAGGTTGAACATTTGTTCATAAGTAGTAAATTTTGTTAAAAAATAATTTATAACTTATTAAAAAAAACTTTAAAAAATATAAAAAGATATTAACTTTGTATAAACAATAAAATTTTTTAAAAAATAATTTTTATAGTTTTTAAAAGGAACAAAGTTTCAAAAACTAAAAATGATAAAGTTAAAGAAAATTGCACAGTGGCAATTTAAAAAAATTGGAACGTTTGAATATTTGTTGTAGGTAGTAAATTTTGTTAAAAATATAATTTATAGTCTATTAAAAAAACAAACTTTCTAAAAGGATAAAATTAAAATAGTTGAGGAGAGAGAATGAATTAGAAAAATAAAAAAAATACGATATGTAAAAGTTAGTTATCCATTAAAAAATTAAAAGAAAAGAAGTAAAATAATTAATTATTTGAAAATTATATTTTAAAAATAATTAAATATAAAATATGTGGTGTAATTTCACGGACACCTTGAGTACATGAAATTACACCGAAATACATGAAATAAAAAATTTATGAGAATCGGGTGGGTCCCCATGTTCAGTGGATCCTACCTATGTGGGACCCGGCTTCCACCGCACTTGGAGGTGGCACGGGTGGACGGAAAGTCTGGTGGGAGAGAGAGAAAGAAGAGGAAGAAGAAAGACCAAAAAAAAAAAAGGGGAAAGACCCCATGTCAGCGTTTTCATCTCATTTTAACAAAAATTAGATGACGGCATTTAATTGTTTTCTAAATTTTTTTAATAATACGTAATATTCATTTTCACTTAAATATTAGTATGTAATAGATGTGCTCCACTTGTAATTAGGGAGTCAATGAGAAAAAATTTTATTTTTTATTCTAATTTAAATTATAGATATAACTTATATATTTATCTATTTTAATAATTATTATTTATTTAAATTATTTTATTTCTAATTTTATTTTATTATTATTAAATTATTAAAGTTTTAATTTAATTTTTTATTTTCTAAATTATTAAATAATATTTTAACTTTAAATTTTTAATATTTAAATTATTTATTTATTTAAATAATAAAATTTTGATATTTTAATATTATTGAAATGATTTTTATCTTAGAATTTAGTTGTATTATTTTTAAATAAAAATATTAAAAATATATTAATATTTTAACAAGTTACATAATTTAAAATTTAAAAAATTTTAATAATATATTTTCTAATTTTTAAATTATAAACTACTTTAATAAATATAACATATCCTCATTTTTATGAAAATTATCTATTTTAAAAAATATTTAATAAAATTATTTACACTTAATTTTCAATTTAAATTTATTAATAAATTTCAATTTTAATTATTTTTTGTGAGTATTAAATAATTTATATATAATAAATAATTATATTTATATAGAAATAAAATACTTAATAATACATTATTAATAATATTTAATTATGATTTGATAAATAACTTCTATCTATAAATTTTTATTCTTTAAATTTTTATATTATTTTTAAATATTAAATACTAAATTTGGTATTTCATAATTTTTATTTTTTATTTTTATCATTTTTAATTATTTATCATAATTTTAATTTAAAATATTTTTAAAACTTCATAAAAAATATTTACAAAATATATATTTTTTGAAGATAGTATATTAGTTATAATAATGCATAAACTTTTATTAATTAAATAATTAAATCTTTTGCATAAAGTAGTTAGTTTAAAATTTTTAAACAAATAATATATAAATAAATTTACATGTGTATTAATATATTAATAAAATATTTTTGAAAAGATTAAAAAATTTAAATAATAAATTTAGCTAATTTAAAATATTAATGTAATAATTTTATCCAATTAAAAAAATATATTATTCTTTCACAATCAAGACATAATAATTATATATTCATTTAATAGGTAAAAATATAATGATAATTTATCGATATTTAAATATATTATATTTTATAATTTAAATTCGTATTATAAATTATTATCAAATAAAACTATTGAAATTGTACATTACACAAGATAGAAGCTAGTAAAAGAATAATATTGTTCAAATTAAAAAGAAGATAATAAAATTGTAACTTTAAGTAAAATTGAAGAATTAAAAGTATATTTTAACTAAATAAAAAGGATGATCGAGATAATAGCACTAATGATAGATTTTTCATCCATGCAACAAACTTTGCAAGCCTTTTGAATTCAAATCTAATGTTAGTGTTTGTTTATTTGTGAGGAAATATTTTTTTGAAAATTATTTTTTAACTTTTCTATATTTTGAGTTAATAAAGAAAATTTATCAATAAAAAGTAAATTCTGATAAATGGAAAATGATAATATATTTAGAGCCTATTTATTTTAACAAAAATGAAATTTTATAGAAAGTACTTTAAAAAATGTATTTTTAGAAAATAAATTAATTTTTTATTATTTGAACAACTTAAAAGAAAGTACTTTCTGTTGCTTGTTGCATAAAAATAAATTATTTTTTATTAAAAAATATTGTTATACATGAATTTCATCTTTAAAGCTAATCCATAGAATAATCATTTTTTTATTAAAATACTTTTATAATAGAAATCAACAAATCTTTACTAATAAAAAACATAAATAGATATTGTTTTGAAAATAACATTCAAATAAGAAAATTCATTTTTTTTTTCATTTTCATCATGTCTTTGTGACGTTAATTCAAATTGATTTTAATAAAATTGTTAATTATATTTGCCAACTCTCTTAATTGTCATAATACTTTATCAACATAATTTTTAATATAATTATTGAATATAAACATTTATAGGAATGAAATAAGAGAAGTAGGAGAGGCAAAGAATGATAGAAAGGGAATAGAGAGGCAATTAGGAGAAAGACGAGAAATAAAAACATGAGATATATAAAGTAAAAGAAGGAGAGAAAAATAAAAGGAAGAGTGAGATAAAGAGAGGGGATGGAGATAAAAATAAGGAAGGTAGAGATAGGGTAGAAATGGGAGAGACAATGAGTAAAGAGAGATGGAAGGAAAGTAAAGGGAGGGATAATGACCAAGTAATATAAGATGATTTGATAAAGTGGTTTCTTTTGATTAAAAGTGAAGTCACTTTCTTCCAAATATATTTTCATTTTTTGTTGATTAGAATCTATTTTTTATTAACCAACTTTTTTATTAACTTTAAACATAGGAAAGTTAGGAAAATAATTTCTAAAAAAATATTTTTCTCTCAAACAAACAGACTTTTAAGAGGAAGTGATTTCTCTTCTAGTTAAAAGAAATCATTTTTTTTTAAATCACATTCTGTTACATAATCTCATTCCATATCTATTTATTTTCATTCTTTCTATCTTACCCCTATCTCTCCTATTTTTCTCTTTCTATTATCTCTATTTTCTTTCTTTCTCTCCCTACCACACACACTCTTTTGTTATCCTTAGCCCCTAATTTTCTAAATTAAGTAAAATAATATTTTGATGATAACAAACCATTTTGGTTAAGTTTCAATTGATTATTTTTAGTGGTTCAATTAAAGATGGACATAGACTTTAAGTTGAAAATTTAGTTTAGGGTTTATTTTGTTCCATTATGTAAAGGATTATAATTGTTTGAGTTAGCTCAACCTTGAAAATGGTTTTTGGAAATCTTTCCTTTGGTTTTCTAAACAAATTTTTTGACAAAAAATATATATAAAAAAAACATTCTAACTTAGTATTAAATGTTTAGCCATATTTATTTCACTAGAAGTTAAATTTTTTGAGTGTTTTGATAATGTATAAAATTGTTAATGTTGTTGGAAGTCTTGAAAAACCTAAAATTTTTCTTCTCTAAGACTCACAATTTGAATCAAGCTGATTTACATTGTTTTTGTGATCATGCTTGCTGGAATAAGGCAAGCTTTCATGTCTTGCGATTTGAATCAAGCTTTAAATTGTTTTTGTGAGATTCAAATCGATCCTTGTTTTCAATTCTGATTAAGAGTCAAATTGCGTTCAATTCTGGCCTTCCCAAAGGTTTGCAACTTCAAGTGAGCAAAATCAAAATTTGAACTGCATTTTCTGGAGTCAAATTAAAGCCTTCACATATAAACCCTGCGATTCCGATCGTGAGTCTATTCAATTTTCAAATTTTAAACCCACGATCATAATCATAAAAGCAGAATTGCACATAATAGCTGATTTTTTAAAGTGAGATTTCATTTATTACAAATATTCTTTTTACATATTTTCACAATGCGAAAACACATTTACTCAAAGACACACTTTTTCATATACATCTGTTCTTCAAATCTCTTCATCCTTTTATTGGTTTGAGTTAAATTTGAGTGATTCTAATCCTATTATTCTTCATCTTTGTATTTTTGAACTACTGTATTCTTGCCAAATTTCTTATAATAAAATCTTAAACACTTTTGGATTTTCTAGGAGTAGCTTGATCTAGGATAGTGAGTAACCGAGCTCTCTATTTCTTTTCTTTGAGTGAATATGTCAAAGGAGTTAATAATTGTGGTTTAGCAATTGGTGTATTGAGGCTTCTTTAAGTATCTGTGCAAACTTGGAGGTTTGATTAGTGGATTTGAGCTTGGAGTGAAGCTTGGAAGTGGATATACATCTTAAAATCGTTTTTCAAAGGGGAACTACTATAAATGAGCTTTTCAATCTCTTTTCCTTTACTTTTTTACTTTTAGCATTTTACTTAGTTTTGATTTATAGTTATTTACATTCATGTTGAACTATTGATATTATTGTGGCTGTTGTTTTAGATATTATATTTGTGAACAGCCATTTCTTATTTCCAAGACAACTCTCAGTTTTTACTAAGTTTTTAAAGAGATTAAACAAAATGATTTTTTAAATTAAAAAAATTCTAAAACCAATTCACCCCTCTTAATGGAATCCGTAGTTACATCTCTTACCCTTCTATTTGTCTCTCCATTTTTTCTTCCCTCCAGTTCTCTTATCATTTTTCTTGCTTTCCTCTCTCTCTCTCTCTCTCTCTCTCTCTCTCTTACACTGCTTTATTCTCTCTATCCTTCCATTCCCTTCACTCTTTCTCTTATCTCTCTCTTTCCATTTATACAAATGTTGATATTCAAAAATTATATTAAAAGTTATGTTGAAAAATTATTTCGATAATTAAGAGAATTGGCAAACAAGATTAATAATTTTGGCCAAATTTAATTGAATATTGTGGTATACGAGGATTGGCCTAGAAGGAAGCAATGGACTCGGGTTCGCCAAAAGCACCTCAGCGAGCTCCTCCTCTAGCGAGCTTTGTCATAACAAGCCACACATCGCTGAATTAAAGCCTAGCGGGATAATCACAAAGACAGCCAGCCCCCCTTTTACCGGAGCTCACTGGCTTTTTTGACAGCATTAGGTTTGACACCTCGTTACCTCGTTGGTCCCTTGAGCTCAGAATCCCAACAAAGAAGTACTACGTTTTTTGCGTGGCGAAGACAACACCAAACCACGACTGCAAAGCTAAAGTCTATGATCAACAGAAGGGGCCCACCCCCACAGTCTACACTCTGCTACAGCTGAATTGTAACCCCTTATTGTCTCTTCTATTTATAGTTTGATGTAACACCACTATAGTTGGTAATTAATACGTGTAACTCCTCCTCCTTCTATAAATATGACTACATTGTTAAGAGAGAGGGAAGAGGACAATCATGTAAGTAGAAGCGCTGCTAAAATCGCTCCTCGCACATTAATAAAAAAAAGACTGCCTCCACCGTGGACGTAGGGTCCGATGCCATCCGGATTGGTCGAACCACACTAAACCTCGTATTTTCATCCCTACTCCCCCTTTGATCCTAGTTCGTCTCCTTGTTCTATAAAGGTTGAACCAGATATAGGCTTGAGATCTCGTAGGAATCCTCCCGTTGGTCGAAGTTTGGAACGTGACCAAAATTCGATGTCAATAAATATAAATTAATTTTATAAAAAAAATAAAGATGGAAAAAGTGATTTGAATATTCTTATTTAGATATTATTTTTAATATAAAATATACTTAACTTTTGATTATTACAAGTAAATATTTGTTGACTCTTATAATAAAAATATTCTAATAACAAAACAATTATTATGTTTTACCTTGAAAAATGAAATTTATATGTATAAAGATATTTTTTAATAAAAATAGTTTCTTTTTATATATGAAACAAAAAAAAAGCTTTTTTCTTAAATTATTCAAATGATAAAAAATTTATTTATTTTCTAAAAACATATTTTCTTGAAAAAATATTTTCCATAAAGTTTCATTTTCGTCCCACCAAACACAACTTTAAATAATTTGATTGAGTAAGAAACTTATCAATGAAAAATGCTTGAATATAAAAATTTCTAGGTAATCTTG
>JANHAO010004454.1:0-24177 GCA_026873985.1 Saraca asoca | reverse complement strand
AATATTTTTAATTTAATATTAATTAATTAAAAATATTAATTAATTTAATATTTTATATAAATAATTATATTAATTAATATATAAACTAATTAATTTTATATAAATATGTATTATTTTATATAATATTATTTAATATATTAAAATAAATTAATTTTATATTAATATTTAATTTTTTAAGAATAATTTATTTTTTCTATTTACATTATCTTTTCATTCTTTTAATTTATTTTCAATATACATTATCTCAATTATTTACATGATATATCAAATAAAATAATAAACTTCTATTTTTTTTTTAATTTTTTTAATTTTTTATTTTTATTAATATTCATTCCATCCAATTAATTAAAAGATATAAAGAGCATGGTATGGTAGGCTTTTATTTGATCATTGGAATACGAAACAACTGGATAGTGGGTAACTAAGGGGACCCACTTAAAAATCTTTTAAATTTTATTAAAACCCAAAAAAAAAAAAAAACTCAATTTGATAGGAAGCCTAGAAAAAGAAGAAGAATAACGGCCAAAGAGTGGAATCTCTCACTTGAAGTGTGTGCTTGTGAGAGAAAGTGTGTGGAGGCTTTTGCTTAATAGCAAGACAAAGGAAGGAATAGTTGGGAAGGCAGTTAGTTTAGTAGTAAGCTGTAGGGATGCTCCGATGGACAAATCTTAAACCGTTGGATTAAAGGATGGCGTAGTATCCTCAGTTGAGTACACGTGCTGCCATCCTCCCTCTCTTTTTTTATCTATCTTTGCTTCCATGCATGGATTTCTCCTCCAAACATAGTCATTCTTAGAGAGAGAGAGTAAAAGAGCAGAGTAGTGAGAGAGACACACACGCACACAGAAACTAGGTTTGCTCACTCACTAATTTTCTTCTTCTTCTTTCTCCCTCGGCTTTTTCATCGCCATCATTAGCAACAACAAAGGTAATAGAACTCATCTTCAAGTTTTGTTTTTTCTTTTTTTTTTTCCCTTCGATTTCAGCTTTCTCACGGGATGCGGGACCTCAGCTTTGATTATCTGATCTGGGTTTTGCTAGTTTTTTTTCCTTTCTGATCCTCTGTTTTATTGGCATTTAGGTTCTTTTAATGTGACGAGATGAGTCGAGATCGATGAGTTCATTTTTCTTGGATATTCTTTGAGCAACGTCGAAGTTCCAATTTGCCTCGCTGATCTGAGATTCTCTGCTGACTATTTTCGAATTGCTTGAATTTGAATTATTTCAATGGAGGAACGCCAAGAATCCAAGCACATATGCAAGTTCTGCAGCAAGAGTTTCCCTAATGGCAGATCCTTGGGAGGTCACATGAGGTCTCATATCAGCAACATTTCAGCTGAAACTGAGAATAAACTTTCCGCACGGAAGCTCAATTCCTCTCTCAACGATGGCGGAAGCAACAGTAAGGAAGCTGAAACTAACACTGGCTATGATCTCAGAGAGAACCCAAAAAAGACGTCCAAATTCGCAGATTCAAGTGAAGACACTTTTTTACTATCCGATAAGATCTGCAAAGAGTGTGGAAAAGGTTTTCCCTCCTGGAAAGCTCTGTTTGGCCACATGAAATGCCACTCGGAGAAAGAAAGAGCTTCCAATGTTAGCTCGGAATATGATCAAGATTCATGGACTAATAACAATGCCAGTCAGAAGCTAGTTATGGATAGCCAATCTGATAACGAAGCCACTGCTTTAAATCGAAGAAGGAGATCAAACAGAAGAACACGGTATATTTCTGCTGCTGCAAATTCGTCTGTGTCTTTTGCAAATCCTTCTTCTTCTGTTTCTGAGGTTGAGCAAGAACAAGAAGAAGTAGCTATGAGCTTAATGATGCTTTCAAGGGATGTGGGTAATTGGGGTGGTTTGAATTTTGTTCCAGAGTGCTCTGACAATAATTCTTCTGACTTATCTTCAGTTCGAACTAATTTGGTTAGTAGAATTCAGAATGGTTCTGAGATAGCAAAATTGAAGCAACAAAGGGACGTAAAGTTGGAGGTGGTTAATTCAGATACTGCAAATAATGGGAAAAAATCCGAACTTTTTGCAGCTGGGTGTTCAAAAAATGTTTTTAAGATGAACAGAGCCAAAGTTTCCGTTCAAGGGTACGCTAATAATGACAAAGGTAAGAAGACCGAGCTGGATTATCAGTCTGCAATGGAAGATCCTCATGGAACAGAGTTGAATATATCAAAGTCTGCTTCAATTAAGTTCACTTCAATCAAAAGGAAGTTTACCGATTCTGAATCAAAGCCAAAACCTTCGAAGAATTCGGCAAACAAGCCTGAAGGAGCCGAACTGAGCAAGGATTTGAACAAGAGAGGGAAATTCGAGTGTACTACTTGTAACAAGATCTTCCATTCTTACCAAGCT
Organism: Saraca asoca; assembly: GCA_026873985.1. NCBI lineage: Eukaryota > Viridiplantae > Streptophyta > Magnoliopsida > Fabales > Fabaceae > Saraca > Saraca asoca. The sequence goes on along the minus strand of JANHAO010004454.1, from coordinate 21,810 downwards.
CTTGGAGGCCACAGAGCTAGTCACAAGAAGATCAAAGCCGAAGTAAGCAGTGAAAATAGCATTGAAACTGACCCAACAGCTGAAAGTAAGCTCTTGAAGAAGAACAACACTGAGAATGAAATTGGTGCTGGTTTTGATCAAGAAGCAGAGAATGTAATAGAATCCAAAAAGAGCAAAAACCATGAGTGCCCAATTTGTTTTAAGGTTTTCCCATCCGGGCAAGCCTTGGGTGGTCACAAGAGGTCCCATTTGGCTGATAGTAAACACTGTCAAACAGTTGTACTTCAGGAACCAGAAATTAGGGACTTGCTTGATCTTAATCTTCCTGCTGCTACAGAGGAAGATAGCAACACCCAAATAGAGTCTTACAGAACCTGGTGGGTAGGAAGCAGCCACAAGCAGCAGGAGGCACTGGCAGGCCTGATTTCTAACTAAGACGTCATGGTTTCCAACAACTGGTTCAGAGTGAAGATTCAACTTTGTACAGAAAAGTTTCTGCATTTATATTCCATTAATTCTTTGCTGGATTTATGTCTTTTCTTCACTGTAAATCTGCTCGAAGTCTTCATATAGTTCAGAAATCATAAACTGAACATTTTTTTTTTCCTGTTTTCTTCCTTTTTCTTCTTTTGGCGTGGTTGTATATGTTATTACATTGCTCGTAGAATAGGTCCAACTGTTGCATACTTCAATTTGGTTCTCATTGAGAATTCAGGAATTGTAATAGACTTCTACAGTTCTGTTCCTCCCAATTCAGAAATGTACTATTTGTGAGAATTTCCACATAATTTGAGTGCATAATGTTAGTTTTACTTATATTTTATTCATAAAATTTCATTCAATCAGATACAGAATGTAAGTTTATTGTAAAACTCAAAATGATTCTATATTTAATTGAATAAGATTAGATAAATGTAGTATTTTCTTTTGAGAGGTAATTATTTTTTCTTGGCATCAAAGAGAAATGAATGAGGTGTTGAAGAATAAGGATAGGCACCCAAAGTTATCACCAATGAAGAGATGAAAAGGCAAATTTTATAAAACAGATAAAGCAGGCATGTGAGCTGAAGGTGGTTGTATAGTCACCTACCATATAACCTGACCACTCATCTCTCGCTCTTTCTATTGTTCCCTTCTCTCACTTGGCAAACAAGTGGTGTGTTATTAAATCCTTCTCACTGATCACTGTGTTCTCTAAGTAGCAAATATCATAATAATTCATGAAGGCAGAGCCAGAGGTAGATGGCTGGACCACTAATCTAACTCAGAAATTACAGCAACACAAACCTCAGGGAGAGTGAACCTTTTTACAAATTCTGCTTAGTGATTAAATATTACTTTTTTTAATAGAATATCAATTTTTTTTTATTTAACAATAACGTGATCAGTTGTTGTGCATCATGTTAATTACTTTTTTAGACAAATCAAAGATAAGTAGTTTACACTTGTCTTAAAAGATTTATAAGAAAATTTTGTCGTGATTAATTTTAGGAGATAACAGTATATGAGTATTGAATTAAAAACTTAATCCTGTTACATATATCTTAAACTCAATTGTAACTAATTAGACTAAACAACCATAATGACTTTTAGTGGGAAAAAAAAAAAAAGGAAAAATGAACAGTGATAGATATCTTATATTGGAACTTTGAGATGTACAAATTGGGACCAATTGCCTTCATTGTCTATTTGTGCTCACCTGCTAAACGAAGCAGAAAAATCATGGCCGACTATTTTTTTGAAGCTTAAAAAATTGGCATTTGATGGCAGAGAGTTGGTCACTAAAACAGTATGGAGGAAGTCCTTGTTTTACTCAGCTCTAGTAGCTGGCAGATGGTGCTGCTTTGTCAACTAGCACAAGGAGCTAACCGGAAGGAAAGCTCATCAATCTGCACGCAGTTGGGCTGTTCCAAAGGCCATTCTGGCATTAAAAAGTTTGAACTTTCTTAAACAATTAAAAAAGTTTAAGATTTTTACTTAAACTCTCATTCAAGAAACCGCATTAGCTAAATTCAAGAGCCATCGACTTCTTTATTAATCCCTTTTTTAATCAGATCCTTTCGAAGTTAGAATTTACCATTTGGGATTAGATAGAAAATGGCACATTCTTTGCATGCTGACCCAATTTTAAAGTAGAGTGCATTTGACTAAATTCAAGCTTAAGCATAGTTAGCTACGCTTAAACACTGGACGAAACAAAAGCACATAATAATAATACACAATAATTTCAAATTAGAATATATTTTTGTAAACTAAATTCTTGCTGAAATATAATATCTGTTTTTGATATTAAGTACTCGAACAAAACTAAGAAGTTAATGATAATAATAACAACTCATCCAAGATAGAGATGGCTTGTCTCATTGTTCATCACTAAGTTTTTTTCTTTGTTTTTTTCGTATTAAAAATTTTAATACAAAAATAAAGTAAGTTGATAATAATAAGTTTATTTAAAATGTAACATGACACGTGTATCTTGAAACGGATTTCATACGTTAAGAGTGGAAATTTTTGTATTCTGGACTCTTCACAATTTATAAAATGTAAATTGCTTATATATTTTACTTATATTTTCAATTTGGAAAATTTTAGCTATTCACACAATCTGAAGCAAACTCTTGGGTTGTGACTAATCAATATAAGATTATGATCGAACAAACCACCCATAATATTATGTACAAAGCCCAAGTCCTCACAAGTGATCGCACATGGAAGCATTAACATAAGGCCAAGTAGAATTGCGGTTGAGTAACAAGAGCCTTTGGTCGATTGACTTAATCCATAACTAAATGAGATAATCCTTTAGTAGTTCCACACAAGCATGTGCCCTTAAGGGCACGTATGGATGACATGACTATACCATTAATCGTAAGGCCAGAATTTTGCTCACTTAACAATATATTATAAACACGTGGATGCCTCCCATTCATTTAGAAGCATAACAAATGGCGTGATCAACTATATAAACCTCTAGGTATTTTGCCTACACACTCACTTTTTATTACTAATATTGAAGCTTTGCTTTTGGAATTAATTTGAGTGTTAGGGTGTGTTCGGTGGATCACTTTTGTTATGCACAGCTGACGTTGTTCCTTGCGCAGGTTGCTTCTTTGTCACTTACAACTTCTCCCGGTCAGATTTTTCTAGTAGAAGAGTTTCATTTGGCACAATTTGTGGCTTTCCTAGTCACCTAAATGTCCCAACAATCTCGTTTTTGCTCCACTTATGTTCCGTCATTTTGAAGGAGGGTCGTCATCACAAGAAGACTCAAGATGAGCATTGCCAAGATCATATGGTAAAAGAGGCTCGAAGAATCAATGCTAAGGTTAAGCATGAAACATTAGTTGAGCATGTACACCAATTGTAAAGGGAATTGGAAGCTCTCCTCTACACAACTCAATTGATAAACTGACTTTTCCTTTACCACCTCCTCGCCCATTGAGCCTTGTCCTCACTGAGGTTAGCCCCATCTCAGCTTAAATTCTTATGACTTTCTTCTCTCATTCTTAGCTCACTTTACCTCACAATCTGCCTCAACTACATCAGCTTTATCAACCACATCAAATCCATGTCTAGTTTAAGCAAACCTTAAACCTAACTAACCTCAACTTAATGAATGTCATCACTGACCTAGTACAAAACCACCAACATTTTCAAGCACAAACCCTCCCAAACCACAATTTGCATGTGCAACCCCTATTAATCGCTAACATAGTTCCACTAAACATGATCGACTTCTGCCATCATCTATAGAACCACATGGATTGCACACATGAACCATATGACCCATTCAATCCAACTATTGACCTTACTCAAAGTTCTAGACAACTTTCTTCTTGTCACGAGGACAACCACCTGCTCTTCACAATAATAATGGTCACTCCACTACCCAATCATTTCAAATTGCCAAATCATATTGACTACTACCAAGGAACAACATACCTGCATGAGCATGTGGAGGTGTTCTGAGCATCTATGTTGTTATTTAGAACCCCAAACACCATCATGTGTTGTGTCTTCTCTACCATCCTGAAGAAAGTTAGGTTGCCATGGTTCACGGTGCTTCCGACAGTTGACCAAAGCATTTTCCACTCCCTTTACAACTAGTAGAGCACCTAAAAGATATTAGCAGCTTTAGTAAACTTTCAGCAGGGCTAATATTAGACGATAATAGAACATCTTGCTCATTTCAACACTTTAGCTCTAAAAATCAAAGACCTCAATAAAGGTATAGCAATACATCATATCAGTCTTAGCCTTCGATCAGGACATTTCTCCCTGTCCTTGGCAAAATGGCTAACATTATTGATGAAATTTCCAACGGTAGAGGGAATATAAGAAGTCCAAGCTAATTAACAAGTGGTCCAAAGATATTATATGGCCAACTTGGTAAAGAGCAAGGAGAGTACAAGTGAAACAAAATAGAGGCAAATCCCTCCAAGTGCCAGGCAATCATCAATATGAAAGCCCATCAAGTATAAAAGGAAGTTTAACCATTGAACGGTAGAATCGCTGCCCTCATTTGCTTTATGTTTAGGTCAACTAACAAATATATTTCTTTCTTTAAATTAATTAAAAATGCTAAAAACTTTGAATGAACTGACAAATGTGAAAAGGCTTTCAATGAATTAAAAAAGTATTTAACCACACCACCCATACTTTATCGGTCAGAGCTTGGTGAAACCTTATACTTATACCTGCCTGTAGCTTCAAAGGTAATAAGTTCAGTTCTCAGTCGGGAAAACAAGGGAGAACAGAGATCAATTTATTTCACAAGTTAAACATTGCACGGAGCAAAAACAATATACCAAAAGAAGAAAAATTTGGCTTTTGCTTTGCTAATGGCATCTCGAAAATTGAAACCATACTTTCAAAACCATCATGTCATCATCTGAACGGATGCCCCAATTAAACAGGTGCCTTATAAGCTCAATCTCACTAGTCAGCTTGTGGCATGGGCAATGGAACTCATTGAACACAGGCTCATGTGTGAGGTGAGAAAAATAGTTATAATGTATGCAATAATATATTTTGTAGTCGAAATGATAAGAGTAAAAGAAATTGAATTGAAAGATCAAGAATGAACCCTATATGTTGGAAAAGATAATGGGGCAGAGGTAATCTTGGAAGGACTTGGTGACTTGGTACTTGAATATTCATTAAAACTTGACTTCAAGGCAACCAACAATCAAGTAGAGTATGAATTGTTTATTGCAGGCTTATGACTAGCAAGAAAGGTAGGTGCCCGATCCGTAAAGATCATGAGGGATTCTTGGTGGGTAATTGCCCAGGTAAAAGGGGAATTTGAGATCAAAGAATCAGTTTAGTAAAATAAGCTTATATGGTGAGAAACCTACTGGAAGAATTTAAGTACGAGCTAACAAGAATCCCAAGGCAGAGAATGATCGAGCAAATGCATTAGCTAAGTTAGCAAGTGCAAACGCAACTATAAACAATTGAATGATAATACATGAGACACTGCAAACCCATTACACGGAAGAAATAATGTGCATTGAGCAAAATGAATTTTGGATGACTCAAATCGTTACATTTTTTAAGGATGGGTGTTTATCAAAAATAAGACGGAAGCTAAAAAGATTAAATGATGGATAGCTTATTTTTCCTAGAAGATGGTTAGTTGTATAAGTGCCTTTCTCATCGCTAAAATGTTGTGGCTGGACAAAGCTAGTTATGTTTTGAGGGAAATCCATGAAGGGATATCTGTGTAAGTCACTTAGCTGGCACAGTTACCACATTAAAAGCTATTCGGTCATTGTACTATTAGCTCAAAATGAAAATAAGGTGATTGAGCTAGTACAGAGGTGCAAAAGATGTTAAAAGTTCACTATAGTCTAAAAGTAACTGATAATAAACCAAATGCACTTAGTTTCCCATGTCTATTTGACCAATGGGGAATTGACCTTTTTGGACAATTCCCAACTACTCCGGGCTAGTTAAAGTACATGGTGGTGGCAGTCGATTACTTTAGAAAGTGGGTTGAGGCAAAACCCTTTGTAACCATAACTTTGAACAAAATGCAGAAATTCATTTGGAAATCTATTATATGTGGGTAAAACCTCTTTATATCACTTTATTTTAGCACTGGCAATCCACTAACAACTCCTTGTAGGTACAGTCTCTTTGCAATGATTGTATCCAATAATGGGAAATAGTTCACTAGTGATAGCTTTAAAGACTTTAGTCAAAGGTAAATTTGTGCAAGTTAATACCGTTATCAAATAAATAAACATCTCACTCCTTTTTGTTAAAGGTTAGGGATTAAGAAAAAGTTCAAATCTATCAAACATTCCTAAACCTAGAGAAAAGCTAAGCTGACAAATAGAATCATCCTTAAAAGACTAAATGACACAAAAAAAAATGGGCAGAAGAGTTACCACATGTTCTGTAGCCTTACAAAACTACTCCACACTTTGTTACGGAAGAAACGTCATTCATGCTTGTTTATAGGAGTAAAGCTATGCTGCCAGTTGAGATGAGGCAATACTGAGATCGAAGAGACCATTACGAATAAGAAAAGAATGAGGAAAAGAAAATAGAAAAGCTAGCTACGCTGCTAGAAGTCAAGGACATCATTTACCTCTATAATGAACAATACAAATGCAAGATAGCCAAAATCCCAATAAGAAAATCAAGAAAACAAAATTTGCAAAAGGAATGCTATTATTCCGTTAAGCAAACGAGCCATGAAAGGCATAAGTAGAGGGAAAATTAGTAGCATCGTGGGAAAGGCCTTATAAAATAAAAGATAACTTGTCAAATGGTGCATATCAATTTGAGACAATGGGAGGAAAGCTCATTCCACACATTTGGAACATAATATACGTCAAGTACTACTATGTGCAAATATGAAACTCAGTCGACTAGCGAAATGTGTAAACAGACAACTGAAATGATAAAAAAAGGAGAATTCTTCATAATCTAGCTTATTACTTACTATTGTAAACCTAAGTAGTCCCATTGATACTATCCAAAACCCAAGCAATCCCTTTGATACTATTTTAAACTTGAGCAGTCCCCTCAGTACTATGGTAAACCCCAAGCAGTCCCCTCAATACTACTTTAAAGCCAAATAGTCCTTTTAGTATTATTTTAGACTCAAGCAATCCCTTCAATACTATTTTAAACCTGAATAGTCCCCTCAGTACTTTTGTAAATCCAAGCAGTCTTCTCGGTACGAAAAAACCAAGGCAGACCTTGACACTCAAATTCGAATAGACCCTTGACGCGTAAAACAAACCAAACCCATTGAGGTCAACACAATCAGTTAATCCAAAATTTAATAATCGAGAAGTACTATGCCATCAAAAGACCTAAATAAACCCCTAACTTCTAGTCTAAGTGTGTAAACAATCGACCTGTTGTAGGTCAAGAAGTTACAAGACAATAGGCAATTTGTCGAAGTCTTAAATAATGGAAAAATGAAACGAAAGAAAGAAAGATAATCGAATATAAAAACAATTTCATTATAATAAAGGTCTTATACAAGAACTCCAAAAAACAAAAAAAGAAAAAGCACATCCATTCAAGCTAAGCCATGCTTTTTCAGGACCGCCTCGAAATACATATTCACCTATATCTTTGTAAGGTTGAACAAAAGGTCAGGGTTGAAATACTTGATTTGCTTAATGGCCTGGTCAAAACAAACTGATTCATGGGGTAAGAGGATTCTCAACCTTGATGATATCCTCTCGTAACTCTTTTCCTTGACCACATAAGCCTATATGTATTCATCACAGCCTCCCCGTTCAGCTACTAGCTCTTGATCTCACTCCAAAAGTAGCTTAACAGATTTATTTTTCTCAAACACCACTATGTCATTCTCCCTCACTAGCTTAGAGACATGACTAGTTAGATCCTAGATACTTCTATCACACTTGACAAGCTTCATAGTCTTCACTTTAAACTCTTTTTTCAAAGCATCTAAAGCCTTCAAATCGGCTTCAGAATGCTCTCTCATAGCACGAGCAACAATAAGGAATCACAAATAGAACCAAAGTCATTGAGTAGATAATTTGAGCAGGTAGGAAAGGATTTGATAAGATAGAAGGCCCCATGATTAGCCATGAAGGCCTCATTGTGCTCTAGGTTAGCCAACGACAGCAGTTGGCCCCGTAAAAAACAAAGGCATAGTCCAAGTTTCTAGACCATAAACTATCTATGGTGTCAAAAATGAAATCCACCCTTCAAGTGGTTCAACTAGCTATAACTTAGACAAGGACCCTACTTTAACCTTCTTTGAAGAAGAGACAAGCACATTAGAGGCAAAGCTAAAAGCCTTGCCTTTAGAAAAGTCACTTAAGTGACATGACTGCTTACGAGACAGTAGAGTCTTGCTTCAACCTGGAAAGATCTAGAACCTCTTGAAGATGACCCACACTAACAACCTCTGAGCCAACATCATGCCTAGCTTTAATATGCCTAATCATAGCCATAATAGGCTTAATCTGGGCTATGGTCTAGGCATGGATCTATTTAAGTTTGTGATCGTCCATCTTCGAACGTTTGATGTATGGGATCTTCCTATTAAGCAAGTAATCTATAATAAAATAAGCACAAGTTAGCATATAAAAGCATATCAAAATAATAGCATAAGGAGAGGAAGATGTATGAAGAATAATTTATGTGCCAAAAAGATCTAATGCGAAAAGGTGAAGTATCAAATGTTATTCATTAGATGAATAATCCTTGAAAGGATGGTTCTCTTACTAACAAGTAGGCGATATCCACTTTACAGAGTAAAAATACTCCCCATCTTGAAGAAAGAAGGGATGAAACCTTTTCATAGTGCAAACTTTGAAGAATAAGTTCTCCTAAGTTTGAATGAAAATAAGTATATTTTCAAAGATCACTTGATTTAATCGTTGGGTAAAATGAATCCAGCCCCAAGGCTTATGTTAAGAGTAAGTGAAGAAAAATAGAAAGGTATCTGCTTAAGGAACCTAAAGTATTTGAAGGTAGGCCACCTCAAAGTAGACAAAGAACACCTAGGCATTCCTGGTGAGTTAGGAAAGGCAAACATTGAGCTTCCATAAAACTTCTTACTGGAAGGCAGCAAACAAAAGCAAGACATGTAATGATCAATGACATCCCTATAAAACATCATGGAGGACAACATGTCGTAGCTACAAGAGCACTTGTTGGCTTTCGTAAGTCAAAAGGCAACCCCTTCAAAAGACTCATTTGTCATATGAACTCTTTCTAACGGCCCTATAATACCTGGATCTTGTCATTCAACAGAAAGAGAAATTATCCTCACATCTAGATGAATCCATGTCAAGTGATCCAGAGCAGTATTGATAAGAAGAGTTCGCTCAACTCCACTTTTGTTATGAGATCATAAATCCATGATCATTCGCAAAGGGCAAGCAAAATGGAATACGATATTCTCAAACAAATATTCACCAAAATCTAAAGACAAATCAAAATCAGCTGGCAAGTTGATAGCGTCACTTGACCTTCTAGACATAAAATGCAGGAAGTCAAAACCCTATCTTCAAAACAACAGAAAAAAGTGTCAAGCCTAAGGACAAGCAGGTTAAAAAGAAAATGTTTAGTAGAGCAACAACAAAAAGGGGGAAGAGAAAAGAAAATGAAGGGATGTGGAGTGAAAGGAGAAAGGGGAAGAATTGCACAAGACCATTCCAATTCCAATGGCAAAAAAATTTGGGAAAGGAGCCTTAATGAAAACCCAGAAGTACAATCAAAGAAAAATGGCAATATATAGCCATCAAAGAAGAAAAATGAATACATTTCCTAAACACAAAGCTTAAAGGCAAAAGAAAAGCAAGGTAAAGCTTCGTACCTAAGTAAGAAGGCTGGAAAGTCACTAGAACTATAGAAAAATTGTTGAAATCTCAAAAGAGCATGTCTTTGAAGAGGAAACAGAGAAAACAAAGGCAGCCTCTAGAAGTTTGGGATGCTATTTAAAGGAAACTGTAAGCTAATCCAACGACTAACAGCTTAGGAGACGGACATACCATATTGCAATATGCGCATTGGCAAGATAGTTGCATCTCAAGCACAAGCGAGTCATGATTCATGCCTACTGCCATTAATTCACAGCTACCATAAGAATACAAAAAGATTCCTTTATCTAAATGGCTCAGTAGGGGATAAAGAAAGGCAAATGATATAGTCCAAAGTAAACTCTTGGGCTATGACTAGTTGACTGACTCTATAGAATGGTTGAATAACCAAAGTCTATCAAGAACAAACCAACCCAGGAAGGTTATGGTTAAACGACTGGCCCATAATACTAAAGGCAAAGCCTAAATCCTCAAAAAAAGACAAGCTGCAAAGAATCATTAACATATGGCTGAGCAGAGTCACAATTGAGCAATAAGAGCCCTTGGTCGATCGACTTAATCCATAACTTAATGAGATAATCCCTCAATAGCCTCATACAAGTTAGTGCACTTAATAACAAATATAGATGGCATGACTTCATCATCAACTGCAGGATGAGAATGTTGTTCATACTAACAATACATCATAAGCACGTAAACATTTTTCGTTCATTCAGAAACATGACAAATGACATGATCAATGACTATATAAATTCCTAAGTACCTTGCCTAAATACTCACTTTTTACTACTGACATTGAAGCTTTGTTTCTAAAATTAACTTAAACATGGAAGTGTGTTTAGTAGATTACTTTCATTGTACACAATTGATGTTGCTCCTTGCACAAATCACTTTTCCATCGCTTATGACTTCTTCTGGTAAGTTTATTCCAACAGAAGAGTTTCAACTACAATTTTAATACAAATGATGTAACAGTTTAAAATTAAAGTGAGACAAAAAAGAAAAAAAAAAGCACTTAGTAGAACGTTAATATTGAAATATTTTATATCTAAATCAGCATTACATCATCCTTTATCTTAGAAGGAACATAATGAAGAAATAATAGTTAAAAGTCTTTTTCGGCTTCAAGCTAGAAAAATCATAAAATACAAGGTAGTCTAGTCAACCAAATTAGAAAAGTCAATAGGATTCTCGTAGAAGTTTGGTTCCTAACATTGTTGTAGTGGGATTCTTTAATAATAGCGTAATGCATATTGTATATGCCTTGATAAATGTAATTTAGATAAATGATCTTTGGGGTTGAATTAAGTTACACTCTTTATCAAAATGTACTTTATGTGTTTTCAATGGGACATGTCTAAGATAGTTATTTCTTGTATCGTAGACGTGAAAAACATAACAAATGATTGGTTTCCTTCTACTTGATCTTGAATTTTCAATTTTTACCACGTACAATAAATAATTGGACAAATTTCCTTATGGCTAAAAAATGAAAGAAAAGAATAGAGATATTTCTTTTTTCTTTCCATTATTCATTTATGTCTTTCCATTTATCCATAGTGGCTAATGGCAATAACAAGGGCATTTAAATAATAGAGAGAACTTCTATTACACAAAATAGAATCACGTTAATTACATGTATATAAAAAAAATTAAAATATTATTTGAATCTGATGTAAATTTCTTAATTTGGCCTTTATTTAATATTTACTCTTAATTCGGTTCTTTTCAGATTTAATTATGTTACATTGTCTAATTGTCTTTTCTTACATAGTTTTTTTCCATATTATAAAATTATTTTGTAATTTTAATTTTATCTTTTTTATAATTTAATATGTGTTGTTTTGATTCATATAAATATTTAATCTTTTTATATAAATTATATTAGTGTTCAAACATTAAATGACATCCTATAAGATTTTGGATTTCTAAATCAAACTTTTACTTAATAGGATATGAAGTAGATGAATACAAGAATTTGATTAAAAAAATATATCTGTTAGGAACTAAATTGAAAAAATTTGGCATCTATGAAATTAAAATAATGTTTTATTCTATAAAAAAATTTTGGCATCTAAATACTATATGGAAATTTTATTACACAAAATAGAGTCATGTTATATACAAAAATATTATTACAAACATTTTGTAAGATGATTGTTGATCTATTCGGTAAATCTAAATTTAGTTAAAGAAAATGGAAACACAAGAAAATTATATATATATATATATATATATATATAACACATGTGACAGTGGCGGACATAGGATTTTAAGTCAGTGGACGCTAGGAGCTGACTGCCTAACTGGTTCGGGAAGAGCTCGCTGATCTAAACAAACATCACTAACGACTGGCTAGAACCGGAGAAAGAGAAAAAGATCGACGTTGGGTCGCTAGCGCGAACGATTACGATGCAATCCCGCCGGAATCAACTGGCACGGCACGACGAGGAGAAATCGGAAAAATCGAAGATGCCCCGCTGGACTGGTTCGTGCGTGCTCGATGTTTCGTTGGGGGTTCTGCTTCTACCATTCTAAGATTCTGCTTCTGCCATTCTGGTTCTGGAGAAAAAATCGAATACCCCCACTTGGCCTAACGTAGGTCCGCCCCTGATGTGAGAGAGAAAATAAAATACAAAAAATCACGGATTAAATAGATGAATAAAACATAATAGAATTGCAGTAAGAAGATATTATTTTTACTTACATCATTAAATATTTTGTTTCATGTATTATTTCATTTAGTGATTAAAACCTTTTATACTTTCTTGCCCTTTTTGTTTTTTATATTGTTCTTTCTGCTTGCTTTTTGGTTATTAGTTTTTTTTTTTTTTTTGGCCTTTCGTTCAACTGTGGTTTTTGTTTTTTCCATCATCAATCGCAGTTGCTTCGGAAACTGATATAGGTGTAGATAAGTGCAGCCCATAGGAATACACCATGGCTGACGTTTCACAATTTAAGCCCAGCCCATAAGGACCCAAAAAGCCCAACATGTCCATACTCTCCTCCCTCTCTCTCTCTCTCTCTCTCTCTCTCTCTCTCTCTCTTCACCCCTCGTCTTCTCCATCGCTGAAATTCATGCCCTAGTCTATTGTTTGAGCCTCAAATCAATCGTTGTAGAATGTATCCGCAACCCCATTTTTACTTCACCACATTGCCAACGCTCCATTCTCAGCAACCTCACTCTTCAAACACATTGCCATTCTCTTTTCCTCGACCAACGGTTCACCCTTTGCTATCCGATCAATCTCTTCATCCTCCAGGCACCGAACCCTTCGGAGTTTCGGGTTTATACCCGTCGAATCTCGCTGGATATGGATACGGAGCTCAAATGGCAGATTGCGAGGACTTATCAACTGCTGTAGCTTCTCAGAATTGGGTCGTCAAACAAGCTGAACCCATAAGATATGCACCTGTGAGTCATTCATCGAAAATTTTGATTCTTTATTATGTCTTCTACATTCGGAAATTGGAACCATAATCATTCGATGGTTATCATATCATTTTAATAGTTTCCCAAACTACGGGATTTGTTTTTTCATTTTTCCTCTTTTATTGTTGATTACGTGAATTTGAATCCTACTTATCGAATTGCGGAAGAGTCGATCACTAGATTGTGTATTTTACGTGAAAAAAATCTTTTGACACATTGAATCATCACATATTCACGTGTTTTATAGTGCAAGTCAGATGTGCTTAGCAGTTTCTGATCTACAATATGTTTCTGATTTGCAATGCCTCTAAGATGTAGTCTTTAGAACCTATACAAGAAAGTTCAGTGGCATCCACAAGTTTGCATTCTTCGGGCAATTTGACATATGCTCCTTTGGCTAGTGATACCACAGCTATCTTGCCTCATCAAACCAAAGTCAACAATCCGATGCAATGTGAGGTTTGCAAAATTGATTGTAATAGCAAAGATGTTTTTGAAAAGCACTTATCGGGAAAGAAACACAAGAAGAATCTGCAGTTGCTGACTAATACCACTAATACAATACTCTCATCAGGAACCTCTCATGCAAGTTTAGAAAGCCAAATGAGCAGTATCCAAGGACAAGTGCTATTTGGTGCTGTAGGTAAGGAGTTAGAGTCTAAGAAACGGAAGCTTTTGAGTGGTGGTGCTGCAGCTGACTCAGTAAAAGTTTGCACGATATGCAATATTGTTTGCAATAGTGAAGATGTCTTTAGCAAACATCTCTATGGGAAAAAGCATGCTGCCCAGGTGAATCCTGCACTGAATTTAGCCGTTTCTGTAAGGTCAAAAATTTCAATATTTAGAACTTACCATGCTGTGTTTTAGCTGTTTTCTGAGTCATTTGTTATATTCTTTAAATTTTCCCTCAGCGTTTATATTTGAAGCGTCCAGTCTTCAGTATTTTAAGTGCTTATGTTATTATTCTTTCTAGAATTAAACTTATATTATCCTAGTAGTACACATACAATTTATGGGAGAAATTTTTTTTTATTATTGTCTTAATTGATCATGGTTGATAATACAGTTGCTGAGATTCTATCTTATTCTTGTCGCAAACACTATCAATGGCTTTTGAATGTCATATTGCAAGAAAACATAATTGTTTTTAATCAGTTTTATGCTGGCTCTTTTGGATGATTGTTGTAGTCTTCACTATCATTGTTACCGTGCCAATCAATTTTGATGCTTTAGATGTTATTACCTAAACTTCAAACATAGTAAAACTAAACTTTAAGCATTACTTTCTGCTGGTCCAAATATTAGGAATTTTTTCCTTAATATATTTATATATATATATTTATTTATATTGAAAGATGTTAGGATTTCTTTTGTTGGTGGTGTACTTAACTCTGTTCAGGTTTTTCAATAGTATATTTTCAACTTTTAAATTACGCCATTAATATTTTGTAGTGAATTGCATGCAATGGAGATTGCTTTGTCCAATTTGGTTTACATGATTATTTCCTTTTAAGATTACTTGAGGAATAATTTTTGAATTAGAAGTTCACTTTGTAGGTTAGCTTGATGTCTCACGATGGGGTTGGTCCGTATGTTGCTGCATTTCGGTCACATGGTATTGGTCCTTGGAAAAAAGCTCCAAAGAAAATCAAGGTTGTTCAACCTGCATGGTGTGAAGTTTGCAAAATCAGTTGTAACAGCAGGGATGTATATACCTCACACTTATCTGGGAAGAAACATCTGAAGAACCTGGAGAAACTATCAATATCCAAAACTGATACTGTTGGGAGTACTACTGCTGCCATGTTAATAGATAATGCCACACATAATGCAGCGAATCCAATAATTGGGCCACTGGAAAAACCAGATACTGATGGACATCAAGGCATAGTACCACACGAGCTTCATAAGGCAGTCACATCGGATGCCCCAGAAAAGGATCTGGAGACAAAGAAACAAAAGCTTGTAGAGAGTGGGGCAGCTGCAGCTGATGTTAGATTCTGCACTCTATGCAATGTGGTGTGCAATAGCCAGACAGTCTTCAATTCTCACCTCGTTGGCCAGAAACACGCTGCCATGGTGAAGAAGCAAGCAGAGTCAAAAGGGTCAACTACTGGTTGCTAGATATTTACTCTGTCATCTGTACATGGAGAGAGAGAGAGAGAGAGAGAGAGAGAGAGAGAGAGATGTCAGCGTTCCCTTTGGATGAATCTATTCATTTTTTTTTTTGGTCTACAAAGGGCCTGTAAAGCTTGCCGACGAGTAATGTTTAAGTATGGGAAAAAAAGGTTGTATTTCTAGGAATTCTGGTTACTTTGGATACAGCTATAATATTTTTGTATACATATCATGTAATCGCGTTTTAATATTATTGATTAATTTGTTTAGTATCAATTATTAATTGATTTTATGTAGTTTTCTCGGTCACAACAGCTGTATTGCGAATTGTATGCCGAAGCAATTGCAGGTTTCGCCATCATTGCATTTTTGGCGTCCAAAATCTATGAGATGATTGCTACACGGGAATTTTATTTTATGAATTAGGATGTGAAACTCTTCTGATAGAATGGATTGGCCCTAAAAGTGGTGACCAAAAGAAAAATGATCTACACAAAGAACAATATTGGTTATCGGTTGTATACAATAGAAGTAGTCCATCAAATATACTTTGATATTCAAATTAATTTTAAAAGCAAAGTTTTGATAGTATTAGTGAAGATGATATGTAAGAAAGGTAACTAGATGCTAATTATGTCATTGACGAATAAAGAGTATCCACGTATTCAAGAAGTATTAATGGCGTGAGCGAAATCCTCACACAATAGTTGAAGATGTAGTCATATTATTTTTACATGTCTCAGAGTATACTAGTTGACAGGGAAGCCATTTGAAAAGCTACCTAGTCCTTAATAAAATTTGGCAGTCAAGTTTACAACCTCAGTTGACTAACTTAAAGCTTTTGTTCATTCGGTCGTAGCTCCATTTCTTATGGTTTGCCCCATGGATTCGAACTGTCCATGATACTTTAGCCTGATTGTTGAGGTTTGGGTTGTACGGCCTACTTGTTAGTATAACCAAATGATCAGAGACTGGATAAGTTCATTTTGTGCTGTGTCACTTCCCCTTTCCTATCCCACACTACGTCGCTCAGGTGGGTAGAGAACCTTTCGCATTCATGGCTAGTTGTCCACTAATTGCCACCAACACTCCACATTACATTTACTTTTCCGAGGTGCCTCGAGGGTTGCCGATGTCATGTCAAAACGAGGATTGCCATTTGATTCGTTCATCTTGGCACTTCCCAATCATTACATCCTCCTTCTCATGCTTTAAATACAAGGCTAAAAACTTTGAAAATATTTTGCTTTTGCCTGACTCTCTTTGCCACCTTACGCAACCCCTTCTCGTGCTTTTTTCTAATGAACAACCAGTGCTCTCTGATGTCTCTGTTTTCTTTATAGGAATCGAGTATGCCAAGATGATTTTCTCTTAGTCTTACTAACCTTCTGCCACCATTACTTGGTGAGTACTCCGATTTTTCTATTGAGGCCTCTCTGTTGAGACTTGTGCTCACCTATTAGCCTTCCTAAGCCATTTTTATCTTCTTCCTTTTGAACGTTCTCATTTCTGTCTTTGCCTTCCCTCCTTTCTTCGATCCATCATTATATTGTTTTTCTATTTTCCTTTATCAATAGCTCTAATTTTGTGCTTTATGATCCTTGAAGGTGGTCTTTGACTTTTCATGCATTTTCTTTTCATATCCAGAAGGTTTAGTGACCTTATTGACTTGTCATCTGATTCTAACTTCTATATCATCTTCCAATATTTAAGGAATATTCATTTGAGAACATCGCTCTCTAATTCGCTTTCCACTTCACATAATCATGGTCGAACGCTTCCAAGAAAAAAAACAAATTTGAGTGAGTGCACTTGATTGATGTAACGTGAGACAATCTATTGAGCATTCATTTAGATGTGAAGATAACATATGCTTCTAATAAATGGTAAGACCCAAAAGTCATCATGGAGCTAGAGAGGATTCACATTCTTAATGAATCCATCGAGAGAATATCTTTTCAAGCTGCCAAGGCTGATGAACGGGATTGCAATTATGACACTACTTCTTTTGTCATGTTTCATGGGGATGTAGTTGATCATCTGTATGTCTCCCCTCCCTTCTCCAAATTCTAGAAAGACATCCTCAACTTTCTGAATGTCTGTTTGACCCAACTCACCTAGAACACTTAGGTTTTCCTTCTTTGCTTTAAGGTGTTAAGCATTCAACTGCACTTCAGTCCCAGTGTGGTGGTGTTTTTCTTCTTTTTCACCTGTTCTCAGCAAAAACTCAAAGGTTGGATCCATTTCATCCAATGATCGGACAAGTTCTTTATAGATAACTTGCTTACCAGCATACAGTCTTGGAAGCAATCCTTTTTCAAGATTCAAGTGGTTAAGAGTTTTCACCCTTTCTTCCTTCAAGATAGGGGACACCTTTACCCTATGAAGTGGACTATTTCTACGAAGCAACTATGATGTTGTCCACTCGAAGAATTTACCAATGATGAGCAAAATCTCATTGTTTAGTTATTAGTGCTAGGGACATTTAATGCCCAATCTTTTCCCTGTACAAGTTTTTGCTTTATCATACCTTTGCTTTTTTTGTATTTGTGTTTACTAACTTTGCTTTTTCTTTTTAGATTCCTAGTTAAGCAAAGAAGTCATCGAGATCCATCGATTGAGAATGCACCTAAAATGCCTAGAAGAGATTCAAGCCTGAGCTTTGGTCAAGAAGAAACCTATCATCCCATTGGTGGCTCAAATCGAGGTCTCCCTTCCAGGGTTGAGTTTTGAAGTCCATTGTTTGAAATCCTCTCTTGTCTATGTGAAGGATTTGTCTTCATACAAACGTAGCAGCTCCTCTGATGTCTCTGCTTCCTCTGTCAAAAAGATCAAGCTTGGGTCTTGGACGGAACTTATGTCGGTTGATGCCCCTGAGGGAAGTAGCTTTGACTCTGATACCATAGATATTCTATGGTAAAAAGATGTAGACTATCGTTCCTTCCTGTTGGGTTAGTTACTTTTCTCAATCGATTAGGATCAGAATGAATCTTTCATGAGGGATCATGACCTCATCCACCTTTTAAAGTCTTCGGCCCCTCAAATCATCCATTCGGCTGCCTCCATTCTCTCAATCATTCGTACCTTGGCTTGAACAAAGAAAGGCATCTTGAAAATAACTTAAGTATTATGGAAGGTTTGAGAAAGGATGTAGAGGCTAAGTCTAAGGAGTTAGCCGATTGTAACAAAAACATTCATGACTTTACCAACTGAATCACCAAACTGGTGAAAGAGAAGGATGTTTTATCTTTGAAGAGCGAAGAACTTAATAGGTTGCTTTCTTAAAAAGACAAAGGACTAGAAGACGAACGGATGGGGCGAGAGGATGACTAAGTGGTCTTTGCTGCAAAAGAGAAAAAGCTTCGCGATTATATTCAAGAAGCAGAGGACTTTAGTTACCCTAAATTCTTGGATGCATTTGACCAAACCATTCGTTAGATTAAGCATTTGAATCTTGACTAATTCATTGATGTCTTAAAAATTGATAAAGATAAGTTCTTGAAGTATATTATGAAAGAGTTTAATCAAGCCTAAGTACTTGTACTTGAAATATTTTAAGTATTTTAGAGTATAACTCGCTTTGGTCACTCAACACTGGAATATAAATGTAATATTTTTCCTTAATAATTTGCATGTTGGGGTTTTTATCTTTCTTCTATCTTGGCTTCCCGTAGGCCTATTGTCGTTTATCCTTAGCGAGTACTATATTTTGCTGTCGTTCGACTTTGAATGGGCTATTAGTCTTTGTAGTTTTTGTCTTACCCTTTCTTAACCTCTAATAGGTTGTTTGTCTGTACATTGGCTTGGATGGCTAAAGGAGTTTTCTAAGTCTTGTGGCATCATTATACACAACTAATTATTAGCCGACTATTTTGACTTCCAACAATTTTGGTTTATTTTTCTCATTAAAGGGTTGTTTAAACCTAAGTGTCAAATTTTGCCTTAGTTTTTGCACTGAGGCAACTACTCAAGTTTAAATAATATTGAAGGGATTGCTTTAATTTAGATAGTATCAAGAGGACTGCTCAGGTTTAGATAATACTAAGAGGACTGCTTGAATTTAGATCTTATCGAGAGGATTACTGAGATTTAGATAGTATAAAGGAAACTACTCATTTAAATAGTACAAAAGGGATTACTTAGGTTTAGATAGTGTAATATTTACTTCAAAATGGATAGTGAAGATTCCTTGTTTTCGTTTTTCATTTCACCTTTTATTTACATACTTTGTTGATTGGCTAGATTTCAAATTTATACATGGTAGGATTTGAGGTGTGTTGCATTCCAAGTACATAGGGAGAGGCTTCCCTTCAGTAGTTTCAAGAAGGTACACATCATTTAACAAATTATTTCTTAATGTGTAAAGGCCTTCCCAGGATACCACTAATTTCTTGACCTTTTTGTTAGCGACCTTGGTTATCTTGCCTTTATATCACTCATTATAGAGGTGAGCAATATCCCTCACTTCTAGTAGCATATCCAACCTTTCTCTTCTTGTTCATAATGCTTTCTTCAGAGTACTATCCTAACTCGACTAAGAGTATAATTTTACTTCTATAGATGAGCATGAACAGGGTTTCCTTCATAGCAGAATGTGTCGTGCTTTTATAAGACCACAAAACACTTAGTAATTCTTCCGCCCATTTTCCTTTAGCGTTGTCTAACCTTTTCTTCAGCCCTTTAAGAATAATTATGTTTACTAACTCTACTTGTCCATTAGTTTGGGGATACTCAACAGATGTGAATTTTTACTTAGTCCCCAACCTTTAATTAAAAAAGAGTGAGATATTTATTCATTTGATAATAATGTTAAGTTACAAATATACCTTTGACAAAAATATTTGAGCCGATGCCAGTAAATTATTTTCTATTATCAGTTATGGTTCCTATAGGGAAACCATACCTATAAAGACTTATTAGTGGACTTTATGTTTTAAATTAGTGTTATAATGAGGTTTTACTTATAGATGATAAATTTCTAAATGAATTTTTGTATATTATTTGAAGTTATAGTTGTGAAAGGTTCTGCCTTGACCCACTTCATGAAATAATCAATAGCTATCACCATATACTTTAACTGGCATGGAGTGTTTAGGAATAGTCCCAGGAGATCTATTCTCTGTTAGTCAAATTGCCATGGAGAAATTATGGACATCTAGTTCATTGCTGGTTATCTTTGGGCTTTAGCAAATTTTTGACACCTTTTGCATTTCTATATTAACTTAATTGTTTCCTTTTGCATCTTGGGCCAGAAATGCCCTAATTGAATATCCTTTAATGCAATAGTTATGCTGGCTAGATAGCTTCCATAGATCCCTTTATAGATTTCTTTTAAGATATAGTTGGCCTCATTTGGTTGCAAACATCTTAAAGACAAAAGAACAAAACCCTTCTTGTACAACTTGCCTTCTTTTAGAAAAAAATGAGTTGCCCTCTGCTTTACTTTTCTAGTCTCTTTCTTGTCTTTTGGTAGACATCCCTGCTTGAAGAATGCCATAATTGGAGTCATCCAAGATTCACCTTGTTTGACATACATTACTTCCTACATGTAAGGGGCTTGTAATGTCTTTTGCATAACCATTCGATTGTTTATGGCTATTTTTTCACTTATTAATTTATCCAATGCATCTGCCTAATCGTTCTCTGCCCTCAGGATTCTTGTTAGCTTGTACTTGGATTTCTCAAACAAGCTTCTTGCTATACTAGCATACTTTATTAGTATCGGCTCTTTAATTTCATAATCTCCTTTTGCCTAGGCAATTACCAATTGGGAATCATTCATGATTTTTACAAACTAGACACCTACCTCCTTTGCTAGCCTTAAGTTTATTATCAACACTTTACATTCCGCTTGATTGTTGGTTGCCTTAAAATTAAACTTTAATGCATTCTCTAGTATTAGGCCACTTAATCTTTCTAAGATTACATATGTGTCACTACCTTTTCCATTTAATAAGCCATTGACATTTAAAGTCCACCCTTGGTCTCTTGGCTCAATTTCTTATATCTTTGCCATTATGACTAAAAATCCACCTACTTTTGTGCTTTTACTATCCTCTTTGCTTCATATACAAGCCTATGCTCAGAGAGCTCTATTGCCTTGTAATACCCAAAAAATTAATGTAATACCCAGAAAATTAATAAATTAAAATAAAAAAATTGAAAATAATAGTTGAAAATGAAAAAGGGCTAAATCGAAAAGTGTTAGGGACTTGTTTGAAAAAGTTTGGGTTTCAAAGGGGCAGTTTTGTAAATAACTTAGAGTGTAGGGGCATTTTTGTAATTAAGCCAAAGTTTAAAAAAAAAAAAAAAATTTCCAGATTTTCTTTTTCGGCAGACCCCCCCATACTTCACGCACTCAGCTCTCTCTCTCTCCCTCTCCCCACCGCGAGCCCTCTCTCTCTCCCTCACGAGTTCTCTCTCTCCACCGCG
>JANHAO010004453.1:0-24197 GCA_026873985.1 Saraca asoca | reverse complement strand
CAATATTATAAATATGTATTTCTAATTATTTTATTAAATCAAATTAAAAATGACAGTAAATAATTAATTACAATTACAAATTAAGGTAACAAATTTTGGGCACCAAAACAATAACTTCAATTATATTACATGTTATAAAATCAATTAAGTAATACATTTAATTGTTAACATTATCTACAATTAAGATTTCTATTTTTTTACTTCATAAAAAATTTATTCTTAATCAAACAAATATTAATAAAAGCCTTGCTAACTACTTAAAATAGAATAAATAACACAATTCTCGTATAAAAAAATTCATGACATATACTACTTACATAAAATTCTGCCATGAATAAGAAATTTAAATACAAGCTAGTTGTAAACTACACTTTAGAAAATTAACTTTCTTATAGTTATTAACGGATAACATAATAATTTCTAGTGTAAAGATTATTCACTAGTCAACTAATTAATTCGCTCAATTTTCCCTCCTGATATCTATTTCAAATCTTAATTTTATTCCCCTGATATAATAATTTCAAAACTCAAATTGTTAAAATTTCAAATTTTCTATTACTAGTACAAGAAAAAAATGAATAATTTTATTTCAACTAAGATAGATAATCAATTTTTCATACAGAAAAATTTACACAGAGTAATGCATAATAATTATTCAAATTAATATTTCAATAATCATGCAAAAAAAAATTTAATTATAGATAAATAGATTCAACTGATTCTTAAAAGATAAATAATGATAAATAAGAGTATAAAAACTTATCTCAAAAGTTTGTTAAAATAGAAAATGAAGAAGATGCGGAGCAAACTTTAGTTTGCAATTGAAGCAAATGAAGAACTTTAGCCAAAATGAAGAAAAACGAGCAAATGCAGAAGAAAAAGAGAAGATACACAAGAGAATGCAAATTAGTCTTGCTATTTAAAATGCATAAAAGCCATTTCACAGGAGAAATAGTGTGATGCATGCATAGGCTACTATTTTGCAATAGTATCGCAACAGAAGCATGTAAGAAAGGCAAAAGCATGCGATGGCCATGCAGGCAGGCATAGGAGCAGCATGCATGAGGGTGCAAATATAGAGGGCAGCAGAAAAGCATACACTACCAAGGCAGCGTTGCTGTCGGCAACATCACCTACTTTGGCAGGCGGCATTGCCACCACCAACTTCTTTCTCTGCACCGACGTAACCCACGACAATGTTGTCTAGCCGACCATCATCCTGATGTTGCACAAAATGACAGTTTTTCATTTTTAACCCTATCCACATAAATTATTTCTATCCAACCCCAAATTTATCAATAATTTAATATTCCACCCCACCTAAGTCAAAAAGTCAACTTGAAAGGCCAGTTCAAAGAGGCCATTGTGAAACTGGTATAACATTCTCATCAATCTTATCAATTTTCACCTACATTGCAACATTGATATTCTGAAACAAACTCAAGTCCCTGTAAATATTTGCAAGAAGTGCAGTTGCAACTACTATTTGAGTCCCTCTAGCAATGCAACTGAAAAATCATCTTGGCAATTGAAGTCCAGAGTAATTAACAAAAAATTGCAGCCTAAACTATTCAGGATAACTTAATAAGAACTACAAGTTGCCAATAGGTCCACCATTATGAGATGGGATGATTGGTTTCAAACAATAGTACGCAATAATGGAAGTCCTCTAGAAGAATTGCATACAAAGTTCAGCCTGATCAGATGTACTCAAGTACACAATGAACCATTGCTCACGCCATATACCAATGACTCGTTACTTCTCTTGAGGAGCCAAGGCCATCATTGGCAAAAATGAACTTGCACTTAACAATCAAACAACTAGTTATTGAGCATCAAGTAACATTAAATGAAAAGCAAATCTTTATTTATTTATTTATTTTAATGAAAGAGGAAACATTTCAGTTGGCAACGGCTACGTTGCCAACAGTAATGTTGCCCTATCGTAGTTGACACAAGGACTAATATATGTCAATAATATTTATATACTAGAATAATATCCTTACAATACATTATTTATTTGTAAAATATGAATATAAACTATTTATTGACTTATATAAATTACATTAAAAAGGCTGATAAAATTTATGTGTAATATATATTTGTAATGGTTATAAAATAATTTGAAAGTATGCTAACTGGTTGTGAATATAAAAAAATAAGAGTGATATTATTTACTATCTTGAGAAGTATTTTCTAACTTTATGCTTTTCATTTTTCAAAAATTCATAGACGATAAGAATAAGAATAAATAAATAATAAAATTTTAATAAAAAAAATTAAAGTTTAAATTAGAAACTTATGATAGACATATCAATAGAAATTTAATTTTATATATGTAATAGCTCTTCCTTTTGGCATTATATATATATTTATATATTTGAATCCTCCACTATTTCACTTAAATAAAAAGTTTAATATCTCTTTTTTATATCAATTTAAGTAAATGAGACATTTTAATAATTTTAATTTTAAAAAATGAAGTCTAATTTTAAGGAATGGAGAGAATTAGTAGTTAAAATATTTAATTATGCCTAAATTGCATCAAACCTCCTGTACTTTGAGTCATATGCATATAACTCCATGATATTTAAAAAGATACATCTAATTCATTGTACTTTATAAGTTATATGCACTATATTCACCTATATCTATTTTTTATCCATATGCTTAATGAAATTTTGGCTATTACATGATCATTACAAATAATTATTTTCTTTGAAGAAAAAAAATTAAAAAACTAAATTTAATTTCTAAGAAGGAAAATGGCATGTCTTCGTATTTTGCTTTGTGTGTGACTTCTAATTAATGTTTTGATATAAAACTTGACAATTGGATTAAAATTGAAAATAATGAATTATTTTATAACTTTTGAAAGAAAATGAAGATTTTTAGTCACATGATAAATTAATTATATGAGTGTGTTATTGAATTTATGGATAAAAAATATATGAATTTAGATAAATTGCACTCAAATTAAAATACAAGAAGTATGATGTTCATTTTTAAAGGTTAAGGATTATGTGCACATCACATTAAGGACTTTAGAGTGTTTCAGCATTATTTACGGGTAAAAGTTACATAAAATTTTTTAAATATTTACCATCAAATTTATCATTCACATTATGAGATGTATATTAATTAGTTTACTGACTATCATCATTAATTATGATAACTGCCAATCAAAAATTAAAACCAAATTATAGTCAGAAGTGGCCTCAATTGGTAATTGAGAATCATACACAATTAGCCTAACATGTGACAAGCATAGAGTGTTCTTCGTATCCGCCAAGGTAATATATATACATATATATATATATATATAATAAAATAAACACCAAGTAAGACAAACATTCTTACTTTTGACCATTTGGTTAAAGGATCAAGATTCACTCCTCTATTTATCAAAACATCTGCCAAATCATGCCTGCGTGTCTAATTATATACAGAGGCTAAACTAATTAGATGCAAACAAATCCACAGCCAACATAGCTTTATATATAATATAATGTAACATAATAGACATAAATATATATATATGCACACACATGGGCTAGGACTATTTAACTTGCTAACTTATTTAAACATCTATTTATACTAATAAACTTACATAGGTTAATAGGTCAGGTTAAATAAGACCAAGTTCCAATTTTGGCTTTATAAATAAATAGATCAAGTTCATGTCAATACTTAATAAGTGAGATCCAGTTTGAATTTTGGTTTTATTGACTTATTTAAGGTAAAATCTAGTCTAGTTTAATATATTTCCAACCCTAACTAGGGTTTTAGGATTTTTGGATGAAAAATTCTCACGGTGTCGTTTTAAAGTCACGACTGCGACGCCGAAGCGTAGAGAAAATGTTTTGTCAATGAGAATGGGCTGGGCCTGCAATCTATCACTTAAGCCAGATTGTGTGCTACAGGCTATGGTCCATTAGAAATAGAGCTCATTTAGTGGTCAAATTTCTGCTGAATATGTAATTTTTTAAAAAACTTAAAGCCCACATGGACAATAAACTCCGATCCATAATAAAATGTCAGGTGGCCCAAAAATTATTAGAACGTGAAAAAATTGAGAACTTAATACCGAAATAAAACTTAATTACGATGTTATCGGCCTAATTTTTTTTGTAATAAATCATTGAAATACTCAAAACCAAAACTAATCAATTCTTTCTTTTATAAGCCACATCACAGACAGTTACATAAGGATAGATAGGACAGACCATCACTTTCTAATCACGTGAGACTGTTCAATGACCTTCATCTTGTAGAATTATCAGCAAAGCTTTATTATTATTATTATTATCGAATTTCCATTTTTTTGGCAAGAAATTAGCCTCCGTTAAATAAAAAATAAAGCACAACAGCCTCAAAAAGGATATTTCTCTTTAACAAAATAAAACTTCCAGTTTTCTCTTTTAGCATTCAAGATTTCCCAGTAACAATACAATTACATTTATATGTTATTTGTATCACGATGACATAATTAATTATAAATATAATTAATTTTTAAATAATTAATAATATAAAATTTATTTTATATTTGATAACATTAATTAATAATTAATTATATATAATATATTTTTATTTGAATGATGTATATAAAAATTATTTTTAATATTAAATTATTAAAAAATATAATGTGAGTTTTTGTTAAAATAAGATTGACGATGAAAAAAAAAAGAAAATATAAATGAGAATAATATAAATATAAATATAAATATTTTTATAATATTAATTAATTTAATTAATTATTAAAAATTTTAAAAATATAATTAAATATTTTTAAAAATTTATAATTAATTAATAAGAATTCTATCATGCAGGCCAACAAAACCAATAATATTTGAATGGCATATAAATTGTCAACTCCTCAATAAAAGATAAAGAAAAAAATAAGAACTGTGTTTTTATTATTATTAAAAAAATATCCATCTAAATATATATAAAAATAATTACAACGGAGATAGTCAAAGAAAGTGATGATCATCAGACCTAACCTTCAATACAATAATCACAAAGTAAAAATAACAATGATATCCACTAGTAATATAATGTTTAAATTCTCAACCCCAAATCAATATCCACCAAATTCCCAACAAATCCAATACTGGTCTTCACCTAATGTAGCCCATCTTCTTCCTCCATTCAATGGCCCGTGGGGAATTCACAGTTCCCATACTCTGCATTACAAAATAATACATTATAATAATTCATTTATTTCCTATCAGGAAAAATAAAACCTAGATTGTCATGGAAAATATACTTACTGGGACTTTGTGTCACAACATAAGCTGCACCACCGAAATCGCATGTGCCAGCGCCACGTGAGTTCTTCTGGTAGTAACTGTTGAAAGCATAAGAAGCATGTGCCTCTAAGGTGTTAGGATTGTAACACGTGGCACCCTCTTGAATCGGACGGCAATCAGCCCCTCCCTCACCACAAGCATAATCAAGTCCGGCCTGCAACTTCTCCACCCCAGCTTGGGCATTGGCCACACACCAAGTCTGCCCTTTAACCGACGTCGTTCCAACCCCTCCGCTCACCGGCACTTGGTTCTTGCTCACATTGGATGATGATGACGCTGTCGTTTCGTTATCTAGCTTATTAAGGTCCGCCAATGTTAGTGGTATATCATAAACCTTCTGTTGGCTGGGATAGAACAGTCCATAATTTCTCTCCGATGTGGGACCTGGTTTCTGGTTTTCGTTGAACAAAGCAAATATGAAAACATCAAGTGCTTCATTAGGCCTCAAAGGGGTCCCACTTCCATTCAGCACACGTTTCACTAAGTTACCATTATACGACGCCGCATTCTCTTCACCTGCACCAATTTCATTTGCATCACCCTTGGAAGGCCAACCTGTTTCAGTCACCACCATCTTAACGTCGTCGTATTTCAGAGCCGACATGGCTGCAAAAACGGCGTCGACTTGAGCTTCAAAAAGACTGTAATACCGCAATCCGTTACCCGAATCCACCACTCCCGCGTTCTGCTTGAACAACGCGTAGTCCAAAGAGATCTGATCGGAGTTTGCTGCGTAAGCGAAGAATGGGTACGCGTTAACCATCACATACGACTGCGTTTGGCGTAGGAAATCCAACATGGGCTTAATGACGGGTTCGATCAATTCGGACTTGAAAGCTCCGGATGAAGTCGGGTATGAAGACTGCAGAGCAGAGAGTGCTATCGGCGAAGAAACTTTAATGGCGGAATCAACGTTGTACTTAACCAACGAAGCGTGGACGTTCTTCATGGCTTGTACTAAGAACTTGGTTGTGTTTTTCGGGTCGACGAAGACTTCGTTACCCACTGCTATGGCTTCGATTTGGGTGGCTGGGTAATAGTTAGTTATGTTAGCTTGAACCCAAGCGTCGGTGAATGACTGATCAGCGGCGGCGGAGGAGAGAAGCTCGTTGGGCAGAGCAACCACCACCTTGATGCCGGAGTTGGCCAGCGCCGTCAGCACTGTGGAATCGGTGTCGTAGAGCTTGACACGGTTGAGCCCTTGAGTTTTCAAAAGCTCCACCACCTTTGACGGCGTCGGCAAGTCATTAGCAACCCTACCGTAGTTTATTCCAACCGTTCCAGAATCTGAAAACAATTAAAAGAAATAAAGAAAAACAAGCGATTATAGTGATGCAAACGAATCAGAAAGTGTGAAGATAAGAATAAGAAGCAGAGAATGATAGGTACCTGCAAAAACAGATCGTACAAAGAGAATGAAAAAGAAGTACAATGGGAGAGAAGCCATGCTCTGTTTTAGAGAGAGAAAGCAGAGCATGAAAGAGAGAGAGAAATAGAGAGGAGCAGAGAAGTTATTGTTTTCTGTGATGAGCTATTGTGTGTGATTTTTATAGACCGAAAGAAACTGGAAGTGGGACTAAGTGGTTGTTTTTGGTGGGGGGGGGGGGAGACGCAGCACGGGCTTGAATGGTGGGAATAGTGGAGGGTATAAAAAGGAATTCAAATGAGAGTGGTGGGACCAATGTTTGGAGACGTGGAAATAGCAGGATGTGATTAAATATTACCAAGATTTTGAGGTTGTAGTGCTGGGATCCTGTCTGCTGTGAGAGAGAGTAGCGGAACGGACACTAAAATTCGGAGACCCACCCAGTTGACCGTTGATGTTATTAGGTTTGATCATCTTACGTGTGTCTATCCGTTCAAACGTTATATTATTCCCAAAGTATAAACCATACACGTGTCCTGATTCCTTCTGAATGACTCGCCCAGAGTGACACGTGGCTGCTCATTCGTGATGGAGGTGTGAATGGTTGTACAGAATTAGGGGCATAAATCTTAAGGAAAGTCTAATGATGAGAGCGGAGGAAATTAGTATGAGGTTTCAATAATGTTGGTTTCTGTATTTGAACGTTGGGTTTTGGCAGATATGATTTTCTTTGTTTTTTTGTAGGAAGAAAATTAAAAATGACAGAAAATTTGATGGAAAATCTGGAATAAATGATAGTAATTTGGTACGACAAATGATGAACAGACAAGAGCATTACTGTTTTTTTATCAGAAAACGTCAGAAAAGTTGCAGGAGATTCTATGTCGTTTACCTATATGACGATGAGGAATATTAGCTCAACCAAACTGTAAATTTGATGAGAAAATTAAATTAATTTTAGACAAGGACGAATAAGTTTTAGGCAGAACGCAGGATACTTCTCATAGAATTTCTTGATCTTTGGACATTAATTCCTTATTCACATTATAAGTTAAATGACAACCATTTACTTAAAAGATTGTTTTTGTCTCCAAAATTCTTGATTTGAACTTGGTCGATTACCAAAAAAAGGAAAAGAAAAAGGAAAAATTTCTTTTAAGATGTGCCATGTTATATTATAAATAGTAATCATCTAATTCAAGAATTTTTTTATATTTAAAATAAGAATATTTGAATTTGAATTCTTTAACATACTCAATTTTATTATTTGCATACCCAATTTTTTTCACAATTAAATCACATTTGAAATTAAAAAATTCTTTTAATTAAAAATTTGTCCATAAGATTGATTAAGATTATCATATATCAATAATTTTTATCTAAATTTTATAATAATACTTATAAATGTTTAACTTTTCAAATTTTAAACTTAAAATATAAATAATCAAATACAATTAATTTTATCGATTAAATCAATTTAATATTTAATAGATATTGAAATTGAAACTGTTACATTATATATAGTAGTTATAATTGTGATTACTAGAAATTAACATCTAATATATAACAAAATCAACCAAGTGTAAATAATTTCAACAAGAGGATCAAGAGAATGAGTGAGTATAGATGAGCCTTTACGTGCTCAGCATCTGAATTTAAAATCATATGTTTTTTCACCTCTTTAACTAAAAAATATAAAAATTAAAAAAAAATCTTTATAATTTTAGCACAATAACTTTATAATTTGTGAAAAAACAACGTGTGAAGATTCACAATTTACAACTCACAACCTGGCTTCTTAACCGGAGAACGTGCGTATTCTCGTTAGCCAAGGAATGTTTCTCTGCTTTTCTTGTTTAGTTGTTCTTCCTGTCTGTTAAAAGTTGTCTAATTCCTTTTTCTTAAACCCCAAAAAATTTAAGGATTAGAGAACGTGTATTGCAAGCTTGCTATGTCTACAAGCAAACGTGACTTCTTTCTTGAATTAAATTAAAAGAACATATAGATAGTTGGCCATTGATTCATAACAGAAAGTGAATCTATCATGTGTTCTCACATTAGGTCGCCAAACACAAGACCATACATTTCAGAAGTTACTTTATTTAAAATGAACACAGTGTGTAGGAATCCAGTACACATACCAGGACAACCCCTTTTGGAGAACTGTTGTTAATTAAAATAATTGGTTATAAGATGTGGTTATGATACATGGATTTTAAGGGATAAGATAACTTGGAAATAAAAAAATATTTTGATATTTTTGAACGTTTTAATAAAATTATGTGAATTTTCTTTTTAATTTTAAAATCTACTTATACATTTATTAAAACATAAAAAAATATTATATTTATACTTAAATTTAAAATTTTCATTAAGAAAATATGACAAAAAATAACCGTTTAAATTTAATAATATGATATATTCTAAATATTTTGTAATCAAAATGTGCTTTAATAAAATTTTAATGATTAAAATATAATTAATAAAAAAATCAAATTTTGATGTAATTAAGTATAATATTTTTTTGATTATTTGAACTTAATCAAAATATATTTTTGAATATAAAATATTTTAGATATCTCATATTATTTGATTTGAATTTATAATCATTTTTTCTCATCATTTGATTGATGAACAATTCATATTTAGTTATAAGTGTAATATTTTTTATATTCTAGAAAAATTTAAGTAAGTTTTGAAATTAAAAGAAAGATTCGTATAATTTCATTAAAATTTAAGGGGTTAAAATATTTTTTTTCTTGTAAATATCATTTTAAACTTTCAAATATACTATTAACATACACTATTTTGAAATTTAACAAAATATTTCATCTTAAATTTTTTATGTACAAAAATTATTTTTGAATTTTCTCTTTTTCTTTTTATCATATTCATGCCATATTGAAAAGAGAAATAAACATATAATCTTTATATGCAGTAGGATCAGGATCTTCTTTTTTTTTTTTATTTGTGATAATATCACAAAAGTTTTTATACATGTCTTTTTTCATCATAACACAAAAATAATTAAAAAGAAAAATAGGGAATCCAAATAAAAAAAATGATGGTTATAAGATGAGGATATTTAGCATATATATATATATATATATATATATACACAGAGAGAGAGAGAGAGAGAGAGAGAGGACACTTAAATGATTAAATGGTATGTTCTAATTACGACAATTTTCAAATTAGATGCTAACATATCTTTTATTAAATGATTAAACGGTAATTAAATTATTAGAACACCAATTGGATCAATTACATACAATTTATATTGCCCGTGGAAAATTAGTATTTTGTAGACCTTATTAATAATGGTTTTATATTTAAAATAGATGAATAATCAAGTTTTTAATTTTTATTGACACTAAAGATGTGCATTGTATAAAAATTTTCTTGTATGATTAAAAACGATTATACATTCATAAATGAAAATTAAATCATGAATCACACGATACCAATGAGAATATTATATTCTATAAATGCAATCAAGTATTCTCACTAGTTACAACTCTCTAAACTCTATCATATCTCAAATAATGGGATAGGTCCGATAGGATAAATAAGATTATAAAAATTTATTATTAATGAGCAAATAAGCAACTTTGTTAATATATATTTATTATGTATATTCCCACAACCAACCATTAAAAAAGAATATTTTACTACAACTATTCAAGTGTGTATCAAACAACATATATATATATATATATTTAAAGTATTATGACTTATTATCTCCTTATCATATATTTTATACTATTATATTATTTTGTCTTCTTATTTTTATCCTATGCTCTATCCGGATGTCCTAATTATCAAACTTGGTTCAGACCATGATTGAATAGTTTCTCAAACCTTGCCAACAGCACATAAATAACATTTATGACTTTTTCAATTTGTTAGACCAATTTAGCAATTTCTTCTTAAAATTTTCCACTACCATGCATTATTGACCTAAATCTGCTTGATTTCTTATATATCCTGGATTTCCTTAAAACAGAGACAGACATAATATTTTATTTTCTTCATTTATTTTTGTTTGACATTTAAAATAAATATATAAAGATTGATGAGATTAATAAATAGTTAATTTTAGGAAAAAAAGCGTTATCTTTTATTGATCTACCCTTCATTGAAAAATAAATGGTGTC
Source organism: Saraca asoca (assembly GCA_026873985.1). NCBI lineage: Eukaryota > Viridiplantae > Streptophyta > Magnoliopsida > Fabales > Fabaceae > Saraca > Saraca asoca. Next base: position 13,362 of record JANHAO010004453.1, on the reverse strand, counting down.
TGAAGTAGTTGAACATTTATTAAAATAATAAAGATAAAATTAAAAAAATAATAAATGTATTTTTGATTTTCTAAAATGATAGATAAAAAGGAACAAATTTTTTTTCAAAGTAACAAATAAAAAAAGAATGAAGGGAGTATTAAGAAATCCATAATTTTTTAACTGGGATCCATCATTTTAATAATAAAAAAAAAGATCTCTTCACACCATTTTTTCAGAAATTGAGGGTATACATATTCCATGCCTTATATATTTTAAAGGATTTGGTCCCATCAATTTTTTATTTATCAATTTTCTCCAATTTCAAATAGATAAAGACATAAGCTTTTATTTTAAATTTTATAATTTTTTATTGAGAAATATCATTTCAATGAAAAAAATATTCTGTTATTAATTTCTTTTGAAAAGGGAGGGTATTCATATTTGAGATATCAATAATTTATTTTGGAAAGGAAGGTTTCTAGATATTAGGGGGAGAGAGATAGAGTAATTAGGTTGGGTACGTCTCCTTCACATTTAGTTAGACAAATGAAAAGAGGGTCCAATTAAATGCAATATGAAAGCAATTGAAGCCGCCAGACTTCCTCTAACCAAACATCTGTTTCCTTTAAATTTCAATGCCAACTTTGAAAAACAGAGGGGCTGTTGTATATTGTTAATATTTGTGGCGTCAAAAGTGGATATTGATGTTCTCCTCTTTCTGTCTTTCACATTCTCATCAAAGGAATATCTTGGCCTTGGCCATCACAATTACAAAGCATTGCTTGTAATTTTCCACGTTGGTCACTTACTTCTGTGTTTCATCGCATCACACTGCCAATTCCTTCATCTTTCCAGCGCCATGCATGGAAAATTGCACTTGACTTGAGATATATAGCAAAATTATTCTTGCTTTCATTCACTTAATCAAATGTATCCCTTCTGCATACACCATCATTAGATTCTAAACAGATGATTAATATCTTTATGAAATTCAAGCTCATTCAAGTTAATTTAGATTAGAGGTAATGATATTATTTTAGTTATTAATATTTTATTAAATGTAAAGAATTATTTCTCATCCTTGATGAGATATCTCGTAATTATTAATATTTGACAAATTTTTATTTCAAGTTTTATCTTAATCACTTTATTACTCTATTTGGTGTTAAAAATATATATGGAAGTTTTGTATTCAAGAATCAATGCGTGAGTCCAACAATAAAGTTTCTTTAATCTTTCTTCGTATTGCATTGTTATTTTGAGTTATGTGATTTTGTTTCTTTATGCTCTAAGATTTATATATGATTGGGCTAAATTTATAATAAATAAGATTAAATGAATTAAAATAAATGTAATTAATTTTTTCTCATATTGAAAGCAAGTAAGAATCTGTTTAAACTTTTTTATTTTATAAATCTATATAAGTGATAATATGATTTAAACTTCTAATGACATTTAAACATATTTTGATAACTATTGATGTGAGTTATATTTGTTAGATTTTTTTGTGATGGATAGATTAATTCAATAAATCTGGTTTGTTAAAGGAGGTGGATCCCTATTCTTTACCATAAGCTTTATCTTACTCTTTTTCTATCTAGTTAGCAAACATTCATTTTCCATATCCCGACGGCTAAGGTTAGATATAATATTTTATACTATTAGATATATATATTTATGATCTTAATTCAGATCTATGGTTATAATAATGTTATAATATCTTGAACAATTTTTTACATGATTGCATGTTATAATTCAGATAATCATTATTTATATTATGATATGAATTATGTGATTCAAGTAATAAAATATTAGAATTTTCTCTAATGAACTTATATCGTTCAGAATATTAATAAGGTCTAAATTATATATATGTCAAATTAATAATGTTTTTTTTATATTTTTGAGTTTTGATGATACATAAATTTATTGTTATAACTATTGATGTGAGTTTTTTTCATTAGACTTTTCATGAAATGGGTAAATTAATCCAATAAGTCTTCTTTGCTAAATGAGGGTGGCTTCCTACTCTCTATCTTAAGCTTTGTCCTACTCTTTCCCTATTTGGTCAGGAAATGTTCTTTCTCCCTTCTTATAGGGTTAGAGATGGTGTACAGATCAAGAGGATCAACCTTATCAAAATAATGGGTTCTTAACCAAATTTAGATAAACAGTTTCAAGTTTCTATATATTTTTGTAATTCACACATTATTCTTGTTGCGGAATATGATTCATTCGGATAATTTATTTGTAATTTTTTTTTTGCATAATAAACTTTACTCTATCTAGCTAGTCAAAGGATTAAACTTCATAAAAAAAAATAATGATATATAATGAATAGTAGTAAATCCAGTAATTTTAATTTGTGATGACAATAAATACATAAAATATTATAAATATTATAAAAATAAATATTTAAATAATAAAATAATATTTTTAATGAATTTTTTGTGTCTATCATTGTATATAATAGATGAAGTTTTAAATACTTTATTTTGCTCAAAATAAAATTAACACATATACGTGTGAAAATGAATTTTTCTCAAAAGGATCCGCCACAACAGAAGTGGAGAAAATATGGCATGAAAATACGAAAGAGAGTAGAGATAAACGAATATGGACAAGAGGGAAAACAAAGCTGGCGTTTGAAGCGATTGATTATAAGGATGGCATTATCACTAAATTCGTATTTGCCGTATTTTTTTATTATTTTCTTGAAATATTACAAAAAAAATAATTTGTGGAGATTAATAAGGTCGTGTCCGCCTATAATTGCTGAACGCATCTGTGTAACACCATTTTGTCTTCAGAATTTAAAATTATAAAAATGTCTTTATCTGTGCATTTGTTTTTTAGATAAGCGTGCAAAATATATGATTACAAATTATTTGCACTAAAATTTGTGTTACGGTGTACTGTAAATATTTATAGTTGATGTCAACATCAGCAAAATTATTGTTAAATCACGTAACTCTTATCCAAAAAGAGTTTAATTTTGATCTCTACACTATTGCAGAATTTTTATATTATCCTTAAAATAAATAATGATTCAAACTTTTATAATAATTTTGTGAAAAATAAAAAATATATAAATAAATGATAATATAAAATTGATTTATATTAATAATAATAGTGAATTAATCTTAAATTCATGTAGAAATTTTATATATGCATCTGCATATTAATTAATTTTAAATTTATAAATTTGAAGTTTTGTTGCAACTAGTGAAGGGGCACCTCATTTGATATTTGACACTGTAATAACTTATTGGATAGATTTTGGATTCAAATACGTCATTAGCAATCTCACAAAGATGGCAGGAGAATTTTAATCCTCATAACCAATGGCTTTCTTGGAGAGACCTTTTCTCACTTAAGATAGATACTACCCTTTTAATAAACAAAAATATTTATTTATTTATGTTATTTTGATTTTAATTGTTTAATATGTGTAGGCTAAATAGAAAACGTGTTTTAGGTAAATCATTTTTGCTGTCATCGTCGGCAAAAACTGTTATGATTGTAACACGTGATTTTGTCTTTAGTACCTTAAAGATAAATTATAATATTATAATCATTAAAGAAAAAATTAATGACTCAAAGTTTTATAAATAATAAGTAATTAAAAATAATTTCTTAAAAATTAATAAATAATTGAAAATCTGATTTTTAAATTTATAATTGTTTCCTTTTTTATAATCAAAAAACTTATTGATGAACTAATTTTAAATTTGTAAAGAGTCATTTTTACTCAGAAATTTTTTATAGAGACATCCATTTTTGCTAATAGAAGAGTTTTTAGAGGTTAAAAAAGAATTAAAAATCCTCCCTCGTGGATATCGATTAGCCGTGACCAAAGAGGCACCACCCCCATTGGTTAATTGCTTAATTTTTTAATGTTTTTATTAATAATTACAATGATATGTTTTTTTGTTATATATCTTATTATATTTTAAAGAAGTTAAATCTGTCTCTTTACGTATTCCTAATTTAAAAATACATATTGATTTAGATGATAAGAAAATTTATTTATATTCAAATATGTTGAAAACATTTGGTAAAGCTAATTTTAATAGATATATTAGATTGATTTAAAACTAAAATGTGGTTGTTAAAAACATTGAAGAAGCAATTCATTTTTAGATTCTATACAAAAATAATAAAATAACTAAGTAGGTAAAGTGCATGCTTCAATGTGACATAAAGTCATAGAAAATGTTGCTTAAATGAATGACAATAAATCACAAAGTTTGACATAATTTTTATGAAAGTGGGAAACCTTTGCCAATTGAAAAAGAAAAAAAAAGAATTGGTGATGGAGATATTTGATCATGCATGAACAAAACACCACTTTGACTTGCATTGTGAAGCATGTCTTGCGGATTTCTAATGAAACTTGGATGAATGGTTCCTTTAATTTAATCTTGATTTCCAAGAAATATAATGCACGGATTGGTTGGTTGAAGAAGTAAAGGCATAGTGGTTGTGGTTGGAACATTTCTCTTTGGCTTCCAACTCTCAACATATACGGCTTCGGTAGGCTCAAAGTCTAATGTCAATTATGATCTATACCAAGGTCGGCATAGCGTCTGTTAGCCAATATCATATTAAAGATAGTTTGTTTTATCTGAAAATGTTTTTTTAATAAAATAATATTTAATTTATTTATATTTATAATTACAAAAGTTAATATCACATAAACTATTTTATTTATTTTATCTTATATATAAGGTTGTGATTTGTGAGGTGAAAAATAGCATCATTTTTATATAGTACAAGTTTTCTTTTTTCTACCTTCAACATAATATGTATTATTTCATTAATCACAATATAGTTAAATGATATAAGAGGTTTTTACTTATATGTAAATAAATAATAATTTTGGGAAGAAAAATTAAAAAAATTATACCAAAATAAACTATTTTGTTATCATTGCATCACAATCCTCATCTAATAATTTCTTATGAATACAATATCTGTCCTTGTTTATATGTTATCTATTATACAACAATTAGACATTGATTTTGTTATTATCTCAAGTCGGTAGGCTCTTAATAATGCATTTTAGAGTCCTATAATTCGAAACAAGTGCATTTGGATATCACTTGAGTGTACTTTGCTGGCTCACGAAGCTACGATGCTTTGGAATGATGAATTTCTTTGGCCATTTCAATCTTCTTAACTTCCCCACTAAGACTTTAGGGGCGTCTTTGACTTTTCATGTGAGGCTCCGTGGAAGTACGATGCTGTCTCTATTTGGTGCATTTGGTGGCCTACGTTGTCTTACTGGAAGTACTTATTTTATTAAAAGAGTGTTTAATAAATGGTTTTTTAATTAATTTTTAGTTAATTTAAGAGATTTTGATTAAAAGATTGAGTAATCAGTTATTTTAATATTTAATAAATGACTATTTGACTTAATTTTTTAATCCTTAAAAAATTAATTTCAAAGATTTAAAAAATCTAATTTTTTTAATTAACTGTTTGATATTTAAGATATAAAAAGATATTATTATCTCTAATCAATTCACTTTTTGATACCACGATACATAGAAAAACTCTTATAAAAAATTTATATAAAATATATTTTATGATAAATTATTTTTTAATTAATTCATATGCATTAAATATATTATTTAATTCTCTATCTCTTTTTTTGTTCAACTATCAATTTACAAGAAATAACAACATAAATAACAATAATAATAATAATTGATAATATAAAAACTTAATTTTTATTTTAAATTATCTATTTTTCATAAAAAAATTATAAATATTTATTTCTTAAAAGAAAATCTAATAAGTATAATAAATTATAATTCATTATTTTTCAAAAGGAACTTTAATGAATAATAAATTATAATTATTTATATTAAAGAAAAACTAATAAATTATAATTGTTTATTTCTAAAAAGAAAATATAATGAATAATAAACTATAATGATATTTTAAAAAAATAATAAATAATATTTAAAATATAAAATATTATTAAAGTAATACCATACTCAAATAAATTATATGATTTATTTATGTGATTGTATGTCATTTTATAAGTAAATAATTAATAGTAAATAGTTAATTTTATCAAATATTTTTATATAAATAGATAATATTATTAGTTAATTAAATCAGTTAATATAATCAGTTAACAGTTAATATAATTAATAGTAAATAGTTAATTTTATCAAATATTTTTATGTAAATAGATAATATTATTAGTTAATTAAATCAGTTAATATAATCAGTTAACAGTTAATATAATCAATTGATTGTATCTATATCTCGTTTGAAGTAAATATATAAAAATTGAGGATATTATCTTTTATTAATCTATTATTTATTAAAAATAAAATTTAATAAATAAATAAATATATTTTTTAAAAAAATGATACGTAAAAAGGAACGAATGGAGTAGTTTTGTTTAAGGATTTAGTTTGTGCATTCCAAAGAATGACAAATAATGGTGTTTGGTTTTGACAAATTGGATGAATGAGCATCTTGTTTTTGAGATAAGAACAACCATTAATGCCCAATTAAATCTATGAATATGGGATGCAAATTGGGCCACATGTTTCCCTACGTTGACATATTGTCATGTTTCACATTTCTCTTTCTTTTCAACTTGTCCCTTTTTAACATTAAAAAGTACTTAAGCAACAAAACAAATAGTGATACGCAACATAGTTCAAAGTTTGTAGATAATATAAAGAAGAGAAAATTATTAATAATACTTGGCTTATGCAAAGTCAGGCATTAAAATCTTTTTTATTCATAAAAAATTATGGCCTTTTATATGAAAATAAAGAAGTTAAAAAAATATTTCAATGCAATCTTAATTAATAGAATTGTAATTTCTTATACGTAAATTTATGTATAATTATAAATTTTTGTAAAAGATTATAAAATTTATATAAAAGAATAAAATTTTTATGGATCCCATTGTATTTAAAATAAGGACTCTAAGTTTTACTGGATATAAAATTTTTATGTCTATTTCTGTTAAAATATAAAAAATAATAATAATAAAAATGGGAGAAAATCCAAATTGCATCCTAAGAACCTACAATAAACATTTAATTTTTGGGCTAAATAATTGTTGATCTGGTATGTTGGGCAAATCAGTTTATGGGCCTTCTCGATCTTGGCCCTAAAAATGGAAATCTATGTGGAATGGACCAATTCGATATTGACCCAGGAGTCCAAGACCCATACATATTATTGACCAAAGAATCAGAATCATTTTAGTCTCTCCGATCTACTTTTTTCTATCAAATCTGAATCGTCCATTTGCATCCCACACTTGTTATCCCTTCTTATATTTAACTCTGTCGGCGGTAAATCATTCGGCACTGATCGGTGATATCGGAGCCAAGCAGCATCCTTTGATTCTCTTCGAAGAGTTTGTGGATTTTCTTGAGTGAACAGAAAATGTCGGGTGTAACCAACGAGGAAGATAAGAAGCCGACCGACCAGGCTGGACACATCAATCTCAAGGTCAAGGGCCAGGTCTGTGTTCGACGATCTCTGTTTTTCCGATTTCGATTATGACTTACTTGATTCATTTCATGCATGAGTCTGCGGTGTTAGTGTAGAATCTAGGGTTTTATATTTTTCTTTGTTAGGGTTATGTTCGGTGGAAGTGTTTGATCCTGAAAATTTTTCACTTTGCTTGCATGTTTTGTAGAGATCGAGATCCATGGGAAGTTAGGTATTTGCTTGGTTTTGATGGAGACTATTGACTATGGGTGGTTTGAATTGTTGGGGATGCAGAGAATTTTACCATATAAATTTCTTAAGGGTTTTGAGACTTATCCTCACGATTTATTGTTTTGTTTCCATAAACTAAAAATGAAGTTCGTAAAGTGTTGTGGATGGTCTGGTTATAAGTGGCTGTGAACGCTTACCTAGCGTCTCTTGGTCCTGATATGCAAGTGAAAGTGTGTTGATTTTGTCTGTTAGGTTTTTTTTTTTTTTTAATTGCATTTTGCTGTTGAATGTTAAATGTGAAAGCTTACATATGGTTTGTTAATGGCCGATGATTCAATTTGGATTGACATGGCACTGCTGTCCTTGCCCTTTTCTCCGTGAAATTAATGATTATAATATAATTGCTAATGTTTGTAGGGTATCATGTTGTAATGGTGATGAGGTTGTAGAAAATTAGAAATGTATGGTACTAGGCATCCTTGATTATTGTGTTATTACAATATTTAGGCTCTGCAGAATGAGATTGGTTTTTTTCTTGCTCTAATTCCAACAAATTTTTAATTTGCCCCTTAGGTTCCTCAAATTCCTAATTCCTATTTTCCATTACTTACTGTAGATCTTTTACAGGGTGTTCATTGAGATGTTCATATGCATTTCATCATATAAATTGTTATCTATCAATCTGAATTCTGAATTTTTTTTTATTAATGTAAAAAATTATGCATTTTATAAGTTTGACCTTACCTGAATGGTCATTCAAATTTGTTCATCTGAAGGTTGTTGTCTTTGAATGGAAAATAATATGCTGTTTTGGAGGATTATTGATAGTGTTGCCTGATTGAGCGCAGCAGTGATTAATGCCAAACAGAAGAATTCTTGAAATTGTTTTACTTGAAATCTCATGTGTAAACTTGTTTGACTGCACTTGTTATCTGATAGCATATTTTTGAATTGGAGGTATGAAATAGTTGTAATTTGTAACATGATGATGCTTATTGGGGTTTTATATTGTAGGATGGGAATGAAGTTTTCTTCAGGATTAAGCGAAGCACACAGCTGAAAAAGCTTATGAATGCTTACTGTGACCGCCAGTCAGTGGAGATGAACTCCATTGCTTTCTTATTTGATGGTCGTCGTCTGCGTGCAGAGCAGACTCCAGATGAGGTGAGTGTGCCCTTGTCTCTTCATGATTTTACCCCTAACAGTGTTAAGCCTTGAATGTCTTACTCTCTTGAAAATCTAACTTCAAAATTTGTTTGCTGCAGCTGGAAATGGAGGATGGAGACGAAATAGATGCTATGCTTCATCAAACAGGAGGCGCTGTTGTGTAATGTAATGGGAGATGCTTTCTACCGCATTATTATTATAAGTAGAATTAGCTTTACATTGGTATGATGCCGACGCTGCATCTGATATGATATTATATAGCTGTTGTTGCCGCATCTGATATGATATTATATAGCCGTCGTTGCCAGACCTGTAGGCTAAAATATTTGCTCTGTTAATATGATTCTGCGTCTATTGTCACCTTTATACTAAGAGAAAGTTAATGGGGTTTGGGTGTTACATTTAAAATGGTGCTTTGCCTTTATAGGCAGTCTCTGTTTTCAAGCTTGAGTGGCTAGTCAGTTTCTTATAGCCCTTCTCTTCACTTTATCTTGGTGTGATAATTTGATTTTGAGCATAATTGATAATGGTGAATTGTTTTTAGAATAAATTACATTGACCTCGCTCTCATAATTTATTCAAAATACGTGATACTGAGAGTTTTTAAACCTGTTCTGTTTTCCTTATTTTTAAAATATACACTGTACATTTTTTTATCTGATGGCAATCAGGAAAAAATCTAATTTCACTCCTGTAATGTTTGTTATGATGGCTGTGAGGTCGGGTAACCTTCATTAACTAATCTTGCAATAATTTTCACAAAGCAGGCAGAAGGGAAATATTAAAGCTTCACCAATTGCATCCTAGGGACCTAAAGAAGAAAGGGAAAATTGTGAATTATCCATTCAGCTTTGAGATAATTGCATTCAACATTTACAAATTATTGTTATAATCAATTTCCTTAAATCTTGAATAAATGTTAAATTAGATTAACATAAAGTTTCTTTCTATAATTTTAAGGGGAATTTAAGTATCATGATATATTGATGTGAAAAAAAAATATGAGTCTTAATAAAAATTTTTATTTATATTGATTAAATAAATCATGTTAAAATGATTAAAATATTTTTAAAATAAAAAATAATATATAAATTGAATTACTTTCAAATTTGATACATAAACTTTTTTCATTATGTTTGAATTTTCTATAAAGTTTTATGTTTGATCGAGAATGAAAATGTTGGATATTAAATATAATTATTCTAAAATTAAAAGAGTTTGAATATAAAAATTAATAATTTATATTAGTTAAATATAATTATCTTAGAATTAAGAATGGTAATTTAAAATTTTTTTTCAAAAGAAAAGCCCAATAGGTAGATGGAGGTACTCACATGAATATTGTATTGCAACCCTGTGAAGAGGCTGAGCTGGTGGTGGAGAAATCATTAAAATACATGACATTTATCTTCAACGAAAAGAATCCTTCCTCGAAAGAATTAATCAAAGAAAGAAAAAGGAATCATGAAGGAGTGCTGGATGGTGATGCTTGTTCTTTTCCTTCTGAACTTCGTTTTTACATTTTTGGGAATTTGATATAGATATTGCTAGAAAATTCCACAATATGAAAGTATATGTGTTAGTATAATTTGAGATTAAAGAAGTAAGAGATAAGAAGAATATAATTTAATGTGATTTGATTTTTAGTTTATTTTATGGATGAAGATGATAAATAAATTTCATTAAATATATATAAGAGAAATAATATAAATGGTGTAATACTTCTTAAATTTGCATCCCAAATATACAAAAAAAAAAAAAAAATCTTAGTGCATATACTTTTCATTATCAATAATTACTAAAAGATAAAGTTAAATGTAAAATCTCAAATAACCTTTACGAGGGATTACAAAAACAGACTTTATCGTCCTTTTAATCAAACTTTATATAACACAAATATTTATAAATCAAAATCCTTTTTAAAGAATGATCATAATATTAAATATTAAGATGTCATCCTAACGCAAATTTCATTATCTGAAAAATTTTTAAATTCTAAATCAAATAATTTCAAATCAAGATCAAATAATTCTGTCAAATTAGAGTCAGCTTCTCTATAAACAAGGAATGTTTTCAAAACTCCACTTTCAATGCAGTATTAGCTCTCTACACATGCATCAAATTTGCTTAATCTTCTGCACAAAGAAATTTTTGAATAAAATCATCAAATATATACAAACAAAGTTATAACTCAAACAAAATCTGAATTTGTTGTAAAACTCTTAAACAATTTGTTTTAGTACTTTTTTAATCAAACTAAATGCAATATTAAACCAATAAAGATAAGCAAATCTAAGTAGAACTTGAATCATAACTCAAACCTGCAGAATCGAACTTTAATACCACTTGTTGAAAATTTCAACGATGTAGAAGTATGTGTATTGACATAATTCAAGATCAAAGAATTAAGAGATAACAAAGACATAGAAATTTAACATGGTTTGGTTTTTAGGCTATTCTATAGATAAAGACAAAAAACAAATTCCACTAAAGTAGATAAGTGAGATAATATAAATGGTATAATAATTCTCAAATCTATATCCTATATACACCTAAAAATACCTTACAATATATATACTATTCACTCTTAATAATTACAAAAAGAATAAGTGCTAATTGTAAGATTTCAAGTAATCCTCATAGGGGATTACAAAAATAAATTCTCTTGTTTTTTTAATTAAACCTTGTATAATACAAATATTTATAAAGCAAAATCATTTTCAAAGGATAAATCTAACTTGATCATGATATTAAATATTGGGATATATCAACGTATTAGAGTCATTATCTAATTAAAATACAAACTTGAATAAGATAAAGGCATAAACAGAAAATTATCTCATTTCACAAAAATATAATTTAGATCAAAATCTCAATTGACACAAATTCATTTTAAAGTTTAATATTATGTATAGATTTTATTTGAGTAACAGCTGTGTTTGTATACATCAAGGCCCCTTAATCAAATATTATATAAGTCTAACTTGATCATGATATTAAATATTGGGATATATCTAATTTAGTTAGAATCCTTATCTAATTAAAATATAAACTTGAATAAGATAAAAATATAAATAGAAAATTATTCTATTTTACAAAAATAGAATTTGGGTCAAAATCTCAATTAACACAAATTTATTTTGAAGTTTTATATCAAATCCAGATTTTATTTGAATAATAGGATAAAGCAAATGTGATGCACATTTAGAGTGCTAGCGCTCTATTGGAGATAGAATATTTGAAGACTTTCCTTGAAACAACTTGATTTAATGTTTAAAGACTTTTGATAATGAAATTTGTGTTAAGGTTTTATAAAATAGGATTGTAATCAAATTAGATATGTCCTATTAATTAATATTGGGATCAAGTTAGATTTATTTTTTGACAAAATTTTTTGGTTTATATATGTTTGTATTGTACAAGAATTGATTGGGACACGAGTGTTAATTTTTGGCTCCAAGAAAGTTAGTTTTTGGCTCATGAAATAAGCTAAAAACTGAATCACGTATAAATATCTGCATCTTTATTATCTTTTGCTCTTTTGATTTTGAATTATGCTCACTCACACATTTCCGTAACATTTGAATTTCTCAACAGATATTCTTCACTAAAATGTGTGGTTTGTCTCGAAGATATTCTATTAATTCTTTCTATTCTAGTTGTTCTGAACTGAAAACTATTATTTCAAGTCTAGAACCATTCTCAAAGTTATAGCATGTCCCTCCAATCTCCTTTTGAAAATACTCAAAATTCAAAAGAGGTCGACTCTAACTAGACAATAAACGCTGAAGACTCATTTCAAAAAAATGTCCACAACCCAGAAGTTTTCAGAAGTCCAAAATTTGAAAACGATGGGTTGTTTTCTCTGCGTGTCTTGGAACTTCAACTCTTGGGAGCGTAAAGGACTTGTGAATCTTGACCGTTTTTTGATGGAGGCGTCCTTTCTTCTCTGTCTCGCAACCCATTTTCTCCTTCCTTTCCCGTGAAGTGTACCATGAGCTACAATTCAAGCTATGGATTACAAACGAATCAAGCACGGAGAGACAAGAAAGAAGAGTGAAAGCCTAAGCTTTGCAAAATAAATAGTTCTTTCAAGAGTAAATTAGTTCATAGAGATCTGACCAAGCATCCTAAAGATCCCTTGCATGGAATTGGAGGTCTCATGACTAGAGTCAAGACTAAAAGAATAAATCAAGCATTGCAAGGCTTAATTATGGAGATAAAAAAGAAAGAAGATCGAAATGGAATAGAAGCCCAACCAAAATGGGTCACTTTTTTACAATTGGATGAAGATGATATGAGCCCAACTTGAAGACAGTACTTTGGAGAGTCCAACTCAATATGTAACCATGAGCTATTCAAATTTAAAGACTAATGTAGTTGGACCATGTTAAGAATAAGCTCAACATTTTGTGTCTTATTTTCTATTTTCATAGGTATTTTTGGAGTGAATTTTCAGATGACCTTTTGAACACTCCAAGTCACATTTATAGTGTCTTTTGGCTT